>KZ651269.1:189256-200288 GCA_001010745.2 Gerris buenoi | reverse complement strand
GGGGGGGGGGGGGAGCACAAAAGGGAGAGAAGTGGGGACTTTTGAGAGAATGTACCTCTTATGGTCTATCATCAGAAAAAAATCCAGATTTCCCCTAATTATTTCCGGGTAAAAACCTTTATTAACTGGGCTACTAAGCCCACTCTCCTGCTTATCTCATTACTTACAGAGAAATCTTATCCACTAACCTTTCCTATATAGAAATTCTTCTACTTTTTCAAATCTTTTGTTGATAACAATATACTTGCCTTTTTTTATCGATAGTTTGTAGTTTCGTTTTATTGTTACTGATCCTATTTTGAATACTTCTTCTTGAACTAACTAACGTTACTATGTCATGTCATCTTTAATTTAAATCAAAGTTCCCAGTCGAGACGTTTAACCCTTTATAGGTCATTAGACACACGAGGTACCTTGAATGGGCAAGTCATGTATATATATGTATAGCTACTATTATATGCATAGTTCTAGATGTGATACATATAAAAATAACACATGTTTTCAAACAAAAACATTATCGATATGTCTGTATATCGATGCAATAATGCTTTCTAAATCTATCATTACAAAATGAGACCATAAAACAGCTGATACCAACTAAATCAAGGGGTTTTCTGGGTGACCTTTAATGAAAAAAATTAAATTGTTGACTCGCCCTATAAAGAGTTAAATGCCTCTTGTAGTTTTGCTCCAAAAAGCTTGGCTGAGAGAACATCACTTTGTCTTAGTCCTTTAATCCAGTTTTATTGATTTTTGAATTTCACTATTTTTAATTATCAATTCTGATTTGCTATTTATTTGATTAAATAAACTAATTATTTAGTTTTCTTCAATTCCATTTGAGTGTTGCTATCAAAGATCTTTTTTAAATCTATAAAATGTAGTTATATTTAAATTGTTAATTTTTAGACTTATATATTACTATTTGGAGAACTATGTATGGTTGAAACATTTTGTTTGAATCCTAGCTTGTATTTTATTTTTAATTATTATTATTTTTTTTTTAGAAAATAAATTGAATTTTAACTCCATTTTTCTTGAATTTAATAAATAAGAATGGATTCTATTCACAAATTCAGAGCAACAGCTATTCACATATAAACGAGTTTTCGCGTCTCTCTGGAAACCAAAATTGATTACCAGACAAGGACTACCTTTAAAGCATATAAAAAATAAATTATGGATGAGGTCTAAACATTCATGCTTTTGTGGGAAATATTAGAATAAGGGATTTGTAAATGTGAGAAACACATGGAATAGCATGGGCGTGTATGAATGAAAGGTTCTTTGGAAAAAAGAACACCATACTTTTTTTAAATATTGTAATTATATCTACTTGTTTAACAAGTGGAAGTATAATTTGTGTTTTTTTTGTTTTGTTTTTTTTAATATATATATTTTCTACACTTATTTATTGTATATTCATTCATTTATTTTAATTTGTTTCAGATTAAACATGAATTGGAAGGATGAATTAAGAAACAGTGCTCTCTTCATACATGATGTTGGAAGCAGAGAACGTCTTAAAAAAAACATGATATGAATCAATATATAGCTTTTTTGAAATTGATTTCTGTTCTGTCTTGGGAGACTGAAGCACTCTGCTGTACTTTGAACTCACAGCAAGAATGTTCTGCGCGTGTTCAGATGCCAATAAATCAGCCTTCATTGTCAGGCAAACACTGAGTCTCACCTTAACATCATGGAAAGACTAGGCATCTTAGCATCATCCAAAATACGTTTAATGAAAACCAGAAGTTTTGAGCCCCCCCAAAAAACCAAAGATAGAGCAAATATTTAAAAGCTAAGCTTATTCAAGAGGCAGCCTTAAAATAGTTGACAAAGTCTCGATGGCAAACAGGGTTCTTCTTCTTGAAATACTGGACAGTTCTTGGAGATATCGTGAGAAAAACTGATTGTTTTCGTGGAAAACTCATAATTTTTTTCCAAGGGTGTTTGACAATGTGCTCTAGTTGTTACAGAAGTCGGATCACTTTCTAATGTAAAACAAACTTTTTAACTTAAATCCCTATTACTCTGAGGGGGAGGGAATAAAAATTCCCATAGACGAAACCTCAAAGAATGCAGGGGAAAGAATGAACCCATTTTTAATAGTTGGCAACAACAAAATAGAGTGCATCACCTTTAGTGATGGAAGTGAACAGCAGGCGTTAAAACCTTTGTTTAAAGTTCCCTTTACAAATTACTTTAAGGAACTCTATAGCATCTTGTAAAACCCAGACAATGCTTCCAAATGGACCATGCTATGTCAGTGCCAATGGGTATAAAATAAACTCGATCATTCTTCAATCCTTGCAAGGTGGCTTATTAGCATTGACTAAGCTGTTATTAGCAAGTTATAAGCGAAGACCAAGTTGAGGATTCAACTTTTAAAGCTGAAGAACAGAGTAAATAAAAGAAAAACCACAGTTTTACAACCACCTACTACTAGTAACACCACAAGTCCCAAAAATTAAGGATAATGCCTTAAAAATAACTCTGAGGTGAAATGAGATGCTATAAATGTTTTTGGACGGTGCTTCCTTGATAATAATAGTTAGAAGTTCTTCTTTTCACAGATTTTCTGCATCTTGATCTACACTAGCACTTTAACTGACACTGTTTTAAAAGTGATGCCGTTTCTCTCTTTAAATCCAGTGCCATCTAGCCAACCAGGGCTAACTTTAAAATGAGTTTTCTTCAAACTTACAGAAAAATCTTCTGCTTTAGCACGAACAATGGAGCCACCTAATAGTGCGCTTGATTAAACCATTTTAACACGCTCTCGTCGACGTCTGGATAGTCTGGTTCTCTCAGTCTTTTTCTTTCGTTGACTTTGCCAATTGAAGCGGCACTTAAAATTTTTTCCTTGTTTTTTAAAAATGTTGATAAAGTGTTGGGCACAATCCCATTTTTCAACCTCGCTTATGACAGCAACTTTGCTTTGTATTGAACACACGATTTACCAGAAGACATGGCGGACAAAATGATTCTATTAAAAAAAGGCTAAAGAGTCAAATGAATAAATAAAAATGTAGTGTATTATTAAACATAGTGTAGAAAATGTTTTGTTGATAAGTGACAAAAGAAAGTTCTCAAGACATCTAAGTGGTCAAGGTTTAACCATCACTGCGTCTTAACAGGGTTTCCACAGGTACCTCTGCACTCGTACGAGGGGATTTACCCAGACTAATAAAACCCTTGACAGTGACTAATTTAACTAATAACTCCATATAAATCTTTATTTTGGGAAAATATTCAAAAACTTCGAATTAAGGCCTCTGGTGGATTTCCCCTTAACAATAAAGGAGGATTGAAACCCTACCTATGAACACTGGTTTTATTAGCGTAAAAAAGTAGAGGGTGGTATGGTGGACTGTGAACCATATAAAGAAAGTAATTTTGGAATGTTTCCGGGCAGGTGGCAGAGAACACAAAAAATCTAAGTTCGTCTGGAAGGTAAGATTAATTCTAGGACTTACCTGGAACCTTCCAGTCCTGGGAGTGATGAAAGATGACGCGCGAAACCGACGGCCGACGGAACTTAAAAACATAAAATAATAATTACACTTTATAACTAATTAACTTATTAATTGGCGGAAAACAATGGCGGGTTAAACGAATGGCGGTATAAACTAATATGGCGGTGAGTGCTACTACACACACAGGTGAACACTACCGGATCTAACACAAATCCGGAAGGGCCTAGCTTATCCCCTCCAGGAAGAAAGCCAGATTAGCCTGATTCACATACAAACCGCTAGGAAGCGTCTGCATGCAGAATCTAGACTATAAAACCCTAGAATGTCTAACCTTCCAGACTCTGCCAAATAATAAAGGTTAACAATTCACCATAGCCGCCCCCTTGAAGTGCCCAAGGACTTCAAAATAACAAAAAAGAATACTTGATAAAAATAAAAAGGAACAACCAAAAAAAAATGAGGGGGGGGGGGCTTTGCAAAAGAACAAACAACTCGGACCATGAACCAAAAAAAAAAAAAAAAAAAATTAAGAAAACTTTCTGGTAAGCAGAACCTGGACAAAGACAAAAGAAACATGACACTGGGGCTAAATAGGTAGCAGATAAGTCAAACCATAAGAAAAAAGCAAAATAAAATAACCTTTAAAAGAAAGAAACGATGCTTTGAAGAGGTAAAACGAAGAAAGAAAAAAAATCAATTTAAAGGAAGAGGCGCTAACTTCCGCGTCGGGCGACGATAGACGCCGGACTTGGTTTGTACTGAAGCGGCACGGACAATACCATCCTTGCCGGGATGAACTGCAATTATGCGCCCTAAAGGGTAAGATAGGGGAGGAGATCCGTCTTCTTTAATCCAAACCACTTGGTCCACTTTTAAGTTGGTTGCGGGATCGAACCACTTGCCTTTGTTTTGGAGAGTATGGAGGTACTCCTGTTCCCAACGTCTCCACAAGGTTTTTGTAACTTGCGTGGTCAACTGCCATCGCGAAAGTCTGTTCGTAGGAACTTCGTCTAAGTTTTCCTCGGGAGGTGATAGAAGCGAGGAACCAATTAAAAAATGAGCGGGTGTTAAAGGCTGATAGTCATCGGGCGAAGTGGACAGAGGACAAAGGGGCCTAGAATTTAAAATTGCTTCGATGCGAGCGGTAACAGTCGAGAATTCTTCAAAGGTTAGAACATGGTTGGATATGGCGCGGTATAAATGGTACTTGGTATTTTTTATGTTAGATTCAGCCAAGCCATTCATGAATGGAGCTCGAGGAACTGAAAAATGAAATTCTACACCTTGAGAAGAGAAGTAATCTTTGAAAATTGCATTAGTGTTAGAGGAGCGCAAAAACGTAACTATCTCATGTAACTGCCGCGAAGCGCCTTTGAAATTCGTAGCTTGATCGCAGTATATATGTCCAGGAAGACCACGTCGTGAGGAAAAGCGGGTGAAACAAGCAACGAAACAATCAGACGACAAACTAGTAAGAACTTCTATATGAACGGCCTTAACTGAGAAGCAAATAAATAAAGCAAAATATGCTTTGTAGGTACGTGCGTTTCTTCGAGTACTTTCCTTTAAAATGAAAGGACCTGCGAGATCCACGGCACAGTGAAAGAACGGGCGGTTGGGCGTTACTCTAGCGGTAGGAAGAGGACCCATAGGCGGGGTGGCGGTATTACCTCGGAAACGGGCACACCTAACACAACGGTAAATAACTTTACGGATAACTTGTCTACAATTTAAAATCCAAAACTGTTTATTCAGCAAAGCTTGAAGAGTGCGAGAACCAGCGTGTAAATAAACTTTATGATAATGACTTATAATAAGAGCGGTCAGGGAGCTAACATTACTAAGTAAAAGTGGATGGTTAAAATCATAAGACATTGAACTATTAGCTAACCGACCTCCAACCCGGAGCAATCCTGAATCATCAATAAATGGGGAGAGAGNCTATCTTTATTCTCTCTTTAGTCTCTAGGGCATTAATAAAACTTTATAACTACTCCCTGTCGGCTATATTTCACCTCCTTTGAGGCATCTTCAGGCCTTTATTCAGTTTTTCTGTTATATTATATATTAATTTTTTCTTTTTTATGATATTTTTTCAGTCTTTCCAACTGAGCGTCTAACTAAAAAATTATTTCTACTTTGCTGATGCACTGTTCTCAATATAAAACTAAAATTAATTTAATAACATTAATTTTTTCTTAGAGAAAATACGTCTTGAGTGTGTATGTGATAAGACTGAAAATCTTTATTGCAAGGGCTAATACACAAACCAGGATTATCTGGATAGTCGGGACAAAAGGTGGTGACTGATTTACGTTTTCCTTTTTTGTGAATTGCCGACAATCTTTTTGTTTTCTCCTTGTTTGTTTTGGTCCCTTGTTTGAAACCCAGGTAGTCAATGTAGTGTCGAGCTACAGGACTTTGTGAAGAGACAACAGGATGATTCATGTTACCGTTAAGTTGGTGTCACTTGTCCATCAGGTTTGAAACTATTTCCTCTCTAAGTTAAGTTTTTATTCCATGTCCACTTGTTTTGTACAAGAGATACGAATTATTCAGTAGTATCTGCATCAAATGGAGGGCAACTTTCTTATACCACTTGTAGGTCGAAAACTAATTTCTGCTTTCTTTACCAAGGGGCTGCTTGACAAGGGGGAATGAATACATAGCATTACTTCACATTGATTATATAAAAAGTAAAACATAGTAATCAAGTTATACTTAAAGCTAAACATAAACACTTCTTAATTCTACCGAGTCCTTTCTCTTCCTGCTCACTAGTCCGCCTTTCCGCTTCAGTCGGCGCCGGGGTTCCTCGCACTAGATACTGATTATAAAAGGGATGTACAAGTTGGAATCGTACTTACAGAAGGTTGTTAAAATCCAAGTACCTCTGGAGCCATCGATATCAGGAGGGAAGGTTCTAAAGGCCTGGCTAAGACGGTTTGTCCTTACACTCTCCTATCTTTCTAGCTTCGGTATTTAGACCCTTCTCCTCGAGACCACATGTTCTGTAAGGGCAGGCATAACTTAAGACCGCATAAAAAGGGAAAGCGATAAGGGTAGCCGGAAGGGCCACATGGTACACATCCTTACGCTATGGTCCATACCACTACACACTTAATGATTTTTCTGGATTAAATAATATTTTTTTGTGGATAGCGAGGAACAGTCAAAAGTAAAAAACACTATGTTTTAGTTTGCCGATGTCTCGAAAAACATATTTCCTTCATCAGGGTAAGATTATTAATGATTTTATTTTTCAAGTAAGTGCACAAGTTGGGAGGTATAGAGTGGGGGTAACAACTCCTATACCACTTGTTCCAAAGATATCGTTAAGATGTCTGGAGGCATCGTCATATATTGGTCTTAAAAAACCTTTTACATGTGGTATTCCTTGTAAAAGACTTTTAATGGAATATAGGGTACAAAATTTTATCTATAGAACAAAACAAAAAAAAAAGGAAGAAATTGAAAAAAAAAATAAGTATATACAACAAAAACCGAAAACAGTTATGACGAGCGGAAATAATTATAATAATGAACAACAGGCTTTATAGTTTTATAGCTATAACAATTATTATGAGATTTAGTTATTTTGTTAGGTTATTTATTATGTTAAAGTAGTGGGAGCTGAGGTTATTAGTGTCTGTTCTATTATTTACAGTGTTGTGTTTGATTATGTGAATCATCTCTAATATGTTCTTTTTGTATTTATTGGATGCATGTGTGCTTATAACGGGATGATCAAAGTCAAATGTATGTCCAGTTGATATAATGGTTAGTTAGGGCTGTAGGATTGATGGGGTTGTTAATGCAACTTCTTATGTTGGTAAATTCTATTTTTCAGTCACTGTTAGGTTTGGTCAATATATGATTTATCACAGGAGTTGCAATTTATTTTGTAAATTAGGTCTCATTTATCTGGTGCTGTGTCTTTTAATTAGTTGAATAGTTGTTTGATGTTGTTTTGTGGTTTGAATGAGATTTTGAGTTCAGGATTTTTTTTTTTACTATATTTTTGATTTTTTCGGATAATTGGTTTACGTAGGTTACCGCTATATATTTCATTTGGTTGAGTGGCTGTGATTGGGAATTGTTATTCTGATTATTATTGTTGTTGATTCTTTGTTTACAAATTATTTTATTTATTAGTGACTTGGAATATTGGTTATCTAGAATTAAGTTTTTAATTTTATTTATGTTTGTGTTGTGAAGGGCAGGGTCACTTAATTTAATGGCTGTTAGTAAAATAGAGGGTAGCAAAATTTATTTTTTGTGAAAGAGGATGTTGGGAATTGTAGTTAAGAAGTCTTCCTGAATTCTGGGGTTTCATGTACCAATCAGTGATTATAGAATTATCTTGTTGTCTGATAGGTGTCATATCTAGGAAGGGTATTTTGTTGTCAGTTGTTTTGACGGAGATTTTGTGGTACTTAGAAAAATCATATTGTTAAAAGAAACACAGAAGTTTTTAAAAAAATCAGTTTATTGTCTACCACAAGAATTTAAAAGTTCAAATATATAGACCGGTTTCGACTGGTTTAGATAATATAAAAATTGAAACAAAATGTTATACTTTCTAAAAACACTGTCATCTTCTGTTGACTGATTTATAAAGACTGCGTTGATTTTCTAAATTTAACTAGGAACTTGGAGAAATGTGTGGGTGGGGATATAACGGTATAGGGTCTAAACGGTATACGGTATAAGGAAGGGTGTTCGGGTTGGATTCTCAGGTATAGGAGGGTTAGCTTAAACTATGTTATTTATTCATTTATTTTGTAAGTTATTTATTTTGTTGTCGATCTCTTGTTCATGAGTGAATTTTAACCGGTGATGAAACGAATTGAATAAATTTAGAACTAGGGCTTTTGAATTTAAGGGGAGAGTGGTAATAATGTCGTCGACATATTTCCAAATAAAGGGTAGTTGAAATGGAAGTTTGGGTAGGGTGTCATTTAAAAGTTTATTGAGGATGGGTCAAGACTTGAACTCGTGGCAGTTCCGAATATTTGGAGGTAAAATTTATTATTTAACACATTCGAGACGGGACCTAGAAACGCTAATTGTTCATATGGCCGGAGGCTATTTTCGGATGTATACCTGATTGGACGCGTCGTCGCGTCCGTCCGTCTTTTAAGTACTGCTAACTGTAGAACTGGACGCGTAATTGCGCCCACTCGTCCTTTGGCCTTGTCTTACATTAGATCAGGACGCGTTGTCGTGTCCTATCGACCTTTAGTCATTGTTTTCTTTACACTTACTAGATATATCATAATTTTTTTTTAACTTTCCTATTTTATATTCTACAAGGAGAAGAGGATGACAATATTCTGTGCAGTTATATTCGTAAAAGTAATCGTGTATTAAAAAAAAAAAAAAACAATTTGCTCCATATTTATATTAATGATAAGTTAATAACAAAAAATGAACAAAAATATTCAATACATAAGTATGTTAGTATATATATATATATATATATATACGTAAATAATAAAAAAGAATTATGATTAGTAAAAAATTAAATATAAAGATAATATACAAAAACTACAAAAGTTTAACAAAAATATAAAATATTTGTCAGAGGTATTTAAACATTTCTGTGAATATATATATAATGAAAAAAAGAATCTGTTTAGTAAAAAAATATTAAGATTATATACAAAAAAATACAAAAGTTTAACAAAAATATAAAATATTTGTCAGAGGTATTTAAAAATTTCTGTGTATATATATTATACATATATATATAATGAAAAAATGAATCTTATTAGTAAAAACATTAAAATTATATAAAAAAAAATTAAAAAAAAAAAAATTAAATTAAAAATACAAAAGTTTAACAAAAATTATGAACAAAAAGAAAATATTTGTCAGATGTCCATTTCTATTTATGATATTCTCTGAAGCACTCAATACATAAACCCGGTTTATTTTGACAATCCTCACAATAATACATGGTATCCTTCCTTTTGTTTTTGTTTTTACAATTTTGACATTTCTTTCTTTTTGTAATTTTTGATCCTTCAGTCTTCGGAATCGCTTGCGGTAAATGGACATGATATCTAGGAGTGTAAGTTTCAGGTTCTTGTAAGAGAGGCGGGATCAGCGTCTTGATTATGTCTAACTGGAAGTCATGAAGACTCTTCTTTTGTTGGCACTTGTTATAGAGGAACCATGAATTTACAAGCATCATATGAAAATTATGGATTCCCAGCTTTGTATACCAACGAAGTGTTTTGTGTAAGCCTGTATAGTATGACAGCATCTGATCATGACGATCCACACCTTTCATATAGGAGTTATATTCTACTATGAGCCTAGGTTTTTCGGTTGTTTTGCCCCATCTGTTAGTTGATTCCACCATATCTCCTCCGAACTCACTGGATATCCCAAGAACTTCTCTCCTATCTTTCAATTTAGTCACACAGACTCCTTTTCTATTATATCTTGATATAGTCTCTCCTTTCTTCAGTTTAGCATTCAACACGGTTTTAGGGTTAGCCTTCCTGGTTCTTCTGAGGGTCCCTGTTACATAGGTTTCTTCATCTAGTAAACTTTCGGTTAGCTCCACACTGTTATAAAAGTTGTCCATGTATAAGGAGTGTCCTACACCTTTCTTACCTTCGAGGAGCTTATGGACAACTTTCGATGTGTGGTCAAGACCACCGACTTCAGCTTCTTCAGATCCACCATATACGTGAATCGACTGTACCAGACCGTTTGGTTCCGAAAGAACGTATAATTTTACCCCGTACTTGTGTCGTTTTCCGGTGACATACTGCCGGAAAGACAATCGGCCTCTCCACAGGACCATACTTTCGTCCAGTGACAAATTTTTTGACGGGTAGTAGAGCCGCTTCATAGTTTCGTTGAAATAATCAACGACGGGTCTAATTTTGGACATCTTGTTGCCGTCGCTTTGTCCAAAACTGAGTGCCCGCGATATTGCTTGAAATCTGTCACGAGACATAAATTTAGGCAGCGCCAGTTGAAAATGGTCATTTTTTTTCCAATAGTCTCTAATGTTATTCAATTTTATTATTCCCATGAGGAATATTATTCCCAAAAAGATCTTAAATTCGGGAAGTGACACATCTTTCCACTGACGCCTTCCTGGGTTGGTAGTCCTGCCGAGAACTGTAGTGGCATATGTATTTGTTGCGTTCACTATGACCTCCATAAAATCTTCAGAAAATACCGTTGAAAAATATTCATATGGTAGATTACCTGGAGGGACTACAAGCCAGCCCGGATTACCGGTGAAAGGTATGTGAGGGACTGGTGGGCGATGACTGAACCAGCCATCTGTTCTCTCCGACAAAGGAAGGTCAGACTCTGACGGGCTGGTGTCTCCGAAATCGTCATCTGGATGAATGGTAATGGTACCTGCTTCTTCCTCTGCCATAGGCAGTGTTGCCAGACCCCTTTCCATATCAACGTTCTCCTCAATCCTGACTGGCTCCAGTTCTGTGTATGTTCCTAAAGAACAAAAAAAAAAAAAAAAAAAAAAAAAAAAAAAAAAAAAAAAAAAAAAAAAAAAAAAA
>KZ651269.1:150435-172327 GCA_001010745.2 Gerris buenoi | reverse complement strand
TAAGTAAAAAAAACTAATAACTCCTGATAAGTATTATTGTCAAACTAAGTTAAATCTATAGAGCTTTTAAGATTTATAAACTGGTTCATATAATATAAAACCAAAAATTGTTCAACAACTTACAGCTAATTACGTAGTAAATAAGTTGAGAATTATAATTAATGTTTATTAGGTTTGCATTTTAGTAGAATAGGATAATCTTGTTCATAATAACAAAATCGATCAAATAACAGAATAAAGAATAACTATACCTTCACATTTTGAAATTAGTAAGATAATTATATTATGTACCTCAATTTAGTTTAATTATTAATAAAGGAGGCTTTTTTTCAAAATTTATGGGTTAAAAAGAAGGGTTCATGGGGCAAAAAGAAGGGTTTATGGGGTAAAAAGAAGGGGGAAAACACAAGAATAGAGGCGAGTTTGTATGTATTGTCAGATGAGCCATTACCTTCAGTACTTACAAAACAGCGCTAGGTAGGCGCTAGTGTCACCCACGCACGGAGCCTATAAAAATAACTCAACTCAATACAGAACAAAATATAAAAATCTTGCTTAAAAAATATTGCGGCATGTTGATTAGCTGACAATAGTAATTTGAACTTAATAGTGGATAATGCATCAAATAAAAAAGGAATCTAATAATTTTGAAATGATGTGTCTAAGTACTCGTGTGTTAAAATTTTTTCCTGCGGGAACAGGAAACGCACGTTTTGACATATTCTTTTACATCTTTTGTGACTGTGGGCCAATAGAAGCGTGTTTATCTATAGTTTTTTCTGTGCCGTAATGACCTGACATTGGGGCATTGTGATACGCCTTTAAAATATCCGAATGTATTGATTTGGGTGCGAGAATACATTGCCTACCGTTATGATTTGTCCATATGATGTTGTCTTCATTAATATAATATTTAGAATCAAGTTTATGTGATTGACAATAATCATCCACCTCTTGAGCGGTGGCGATGTTTGTTAAATCGAATACCGGGTAATACTCGTCTTGTGCATCGATTGCTGTTACAGCGTTGACAGTTGCTACGTATCGGCTTAGCCCGTCTGCATGTGGAATGTTACGACCTGGTCTATGTTTTATTTCGTAGTTGTACTGTGCTAGTTTAAGTGACCACCGTAATAGCTTGTCTCCAGGATCTTTGAGTGTTTGAAGCCAATAAAGTGCAGCATGATCAGTGACTATCGTAACCTTATAACCTAAAACAATGTGCCTAAAAGTATCGAGACTGTAGAGAATTGCTAAACATTTAATAATTTAACATAAATTTCGTTCTGCCTTTGTTAATAATCGTGAGGTGTACCCTAGAGGACGTTCATCACCATTAGCTCATGCAAGTTGAAATGTTGCAAGTTGAATTGTTGGTGAGCGTCTTGTAGGTGAGCGGGATTGTCTGTATATGTTGGTGTACTGCGGGGATGTAAAATGTCTGCGCGGTGAATTGCTTCGAGATGAATTAGGGGAATTGCGAACCGTACACTCACTATGCCAGTGCATAGCCCGACAATATTTACAAGGGGTGGGGGGTCGTGATTTATTTATTGGGGATGGTGTTCTTTGTGATCGTTGCCTGTCATTATTTATTCTTTGTGGGGATTGGCGGGTGTTATTAATATTATCAATGCGAGGTGATTGTTGAATGGCAAATATCGGTTGTTCGGTTACGTGTTTATCTATGTCTCGAATGGCAGTCGCGATTTGTTTTGCTTCTTGTAAAGTTTTCGGGTATTTTAATTGCACCGGATTTTTTAAATTTTGAGGGAGTGCACCTACAAAGGAATCCGTCGATATTTTGTCAATAAGTTTGTCTAATAGTGATTTGGGATCCGAGTGGGCTAATGTTGTCAACTTAGAAGAAATTACGCTGCTTCAGCGAAACTCTCTAAGGATTCATCTTCTTGAATTTTTAAATTGGAAAAACGGTGTAAGAGTGTAGCGGGGTCTTGTTCCGATATAAATATTTCTTTTATTTGTTTAATAGCCGTGTGCTATGTGAGTATTGGTGAGTTAATGGTGGTCAAAAAGGTTTTCGCGGGTCCTATTAATTTTATTGATATAAGTTTATCGTTATCGGTCTAACCCGATAACGTCGTGCAATGTTCTAATTTATGTTCGAAGTCTGTAATTGTAAGCCCTGTATCCGTTCCAGCGAATTATGGAACGTTATTTACCATAGAAAGGTAACGTGTAAAATTATCTATGTGATTTGGAGACCTAAGTGTTTGTTCGGCCAATTCTCGACGCAATTGGGCCGCTTCGGACATGGCATCTGTGATTTTTTTATTTAGATCTGAAATATATGATGCCAAAGATACTAAATTGGCCATTTACTTCGATGGTCGGTTGTGTAGGCATAATGAAAGTGATGAAAAGTGTTTTTAAAAAGTGAGGGAATAAAAAAAAATGTATATAAATAATTGGTTGTTGTTGGTGTTGAACCGCTGCACAGCGGTTCAAAATGAGAATTTAGGAGGACAAAAATAATTGAAAGCATTTAGAGGCAATATAACGGATAAAATCGTTTATAAACATAAAGGATATGGCATATACATTAAAAAAAAAGATTTGTAAAGAAAAATATTTATTATTAAAGGGTCGTTATGCATATAATAAGCAGCTTAGTACACCTTAAACGGAAACTAATATTTTTTTCACAAAATTCATTAATATGGTCTTAAATATGTTTTCTATTATAAAAAATAACAATTTTTATTCTTGACAATTTTTTCCTTAATTAATTATTTGGGTAGTTATCTTAAATTGAAAGTGGGAAAAATAGGAATTTTAATAAATCTTCATAATCTGAATCTTCTATATCGTCATCCTCGTGGTTATGACACAATTTCAGAATTCAGAACATCTTTATTTACCGGTCCATTCTTCCTGATATGTATAGGTCTTAAAGAAGATATTAGAGGATCAGAAGAAACCAGTGAAATATTTAAAAGGTCCATATTCGTGGAAATGCGACTGGTTTTCCATGTATTATGGAGCCTATAATATCGTACCTCTTTGTGTTTTGCCTCTTGAGCATCTTCAGCTAATTGGCCTATAGTAATAATTTTTTTTTGATACTACAGCAGGGCTACGAAAAAATGAATGGACAGTGTTGCCATCATTCATCATTTGTATTACCGAATCCTTGTTTTGGTATATCGACTAAAATCCACGTCTCGCTGATAAAGCTGTAATTATTTTCTCTTTTCTGGCTTTTATTAAGTTTTTATTTTCTTCTACTCGTATCTGCCAACTTTATTTTCATCCTGTAAGCTATATATTCAAAAGACACTCAAAGAATCTGATACCTAATTCTAGAGCTTCAGTATTAACTACACGAAATTTGTTGTTGATATTGTTGAATTCTTTTGGCCCAGCTACACAAATGTTGGCATTTCTTTCTTAAAGGCAAAAAAAGGCAAACAAAATGGTGATATTCTTGAAGTATAAGCTTGCCCCAACAAATCCATGTATATGTCTCCCCATGACTTTTTACTACACGAGAGTAATAGTCCATCATTTATTAGGTATTTTGTTTAAAGTTACGATTTTTAGTGCAAATTGAATTTGAGTGAATTTATGGGTATAAATTAAGTAAAAAGACAATAAAATGGAATAAATCACAACAAGATACCTTGTTCAAGAGTAATCATGATGAATTATGTGAAAGCTGTAAGAAAAACTATACTTTTTTAAAAACAGTAAAAATGTCATAAAATACTGAAAATTGTAGGTTTTAAATACTACAATAAAACATTTATTTCTGACGCGTTCAAAGTACATTAAGCATAAAGATAAAAACAAATAATTATAGATATCATCTATTCAGACATCTTAGAAGAGAAAATAATAATTTTTTAAAAAAATGATGAGTCATGAAAATTCATTTTTGTCCTCCTAAATTCTCATTTTGGACCACTGTGCGCTGCCACCAGTTAACAGTAACGGCCGATGATTGGTGATAGGTTGTGATGATATAAATAATAAGACACGTGATTGACTGCAACGATTGTTTCACTATATTTGAAATATTTTTTTTTTTGAACTATGGGGGAGACTGGGGTAGGTTGATACAATTTTCGGTAAATAATTTTTTTCTCCATTAAGATTGGTTTATAAATTACTTAAAAAATTGTGCTAAATGTAAAATACATCCTTCTTTATATGTACTTTTTTAATTATTAATTACCTTGTATATTTTCTGTGTAAATAAAAAAAAGCATTCCATTGTCAAATGTATCAACCTACCCCATGCACGGGGTATGTTGAGACACAATTTGGGAAAGTTGATACAAAGAATCAAGACATATTAAGTCAAAAAAAGTTTAATAATAGTTGTACAAAAAACAATTAAATAATTATTAAGAATATTAGAACAATAGTAAAATGTTACGACGATGCATCAGAGAAGTCGCTGAGGCAGTTAGGGCATTCGTATAATCGTAAATTGCCTGAAGTACATGAAACATGCGCCCAGCGAGCACATCCATTACATTTAATCCATTCCTCCCCAGATTTTGATGTTGAAAACGGTTCAAGNCTTTACCCGATGGACGCCATGTTAAAGAATATTTAATATTACAGATAATAATGGAAAGAAAAAACTGGCAGTCACGGTTAAATCAAGTTGAATGCTGTAGCCTCAGATATAGTATAAGATAATAGAATAAAAGAGATATTTAATGTCGTACAAAACCGTGTCACTTAAATAAAAAAAAACTACCAAAAAGAATAAAAACTTACTTTTTTCCGCGTGCGTGGCTCCAAATCACGATATCATCATAGGACTGAGTAGGAAGGTCAAGGAACAGTGGGTGATAGTAGGGGTAGTCTAACTCGCGCTTGCGCACAACTATGAAGACGTTATTCGCGTTGTATCAATGTTCCCGGTGTATCAACATACCCCGGTCTCCCCTGACTGGTTTTAGGCACCAGTCCGAAAGGGCGTGGGTTCGAATCCCACCGCTACCACCAGTTATAACGGCCGATGATTGGTGATAGGTTGTGATGATATAAATAATAAGACACGTGATTGACTGCAACGAATTTTTCACTATATTTGAACTATACTCTTGAAAGGCCGGACACAGAGTGAACTCCGGTCGGCTCCGTGAGTAGGTCACCCAGCGGGGGCTATGAACCCCCGCGTCAGCACTTCCTCCTAGACCGGTACACTTGTATGAATGAGCTACTTATTACTCTGCCCAATGCCCAAAGAGACGTAAAGTTGGCCGTGGCTAAAGACATCGTTTGTGAGACCCACACCTACAAAAGATAATGTTTGACCCTGGGATTTATTTATTGTCATCGAGTAAGCTGACAAGGGAACTAACTGTCTCAGCATGATTTCCATATCTCTTTTTACATTGGCAAACTGGAACATTAACGTAACTCGAAAGTGAGGTGAACGTGGTGATTGTTGACGTGCGAACAAATCTTATGTTCTGAATAACTATTATATAAATCAATTTACATCCCTGGTAAAGGTTGGGTAAATGAGTTAAAAACTAATATGAATATACAATAAATTACCACTTTAACGTAATTGATAATAGATGAAATCCATTTGTTAATCTGTTAGTAAATATTTATAATGATTATAACCTGTGATAGGTTACACGACAAATGTTTTTAAAACTCTGTAAACTGGTGGATTCAAAACACCTGGGTACATCCACTGTTATATTACCTTCCCTTAAGGAGTCCCTAGATTAAAAAACTACCACTAGAGCGCTCCCAGCTCGGAGCAGGGTGCCTAAAACTAGACGCTAGTTACATTTTTGAGGGCACCTAAATTTTCAAGAGCCTTCTTAACTGATTCTTCCATTATTGTTGATTTAGATTCTACTTTTTTTTTACATAGAAGTCGCTCTATGGTTTTTGCGCAGCTGGTGTCACTCCGCTTTCTAATGATTTTTCCAAAGTTGGATGCGGTCAATCATTTTCTTCGTTCCTGTTTCACCAAACGCCATAAGTTTGTCGCTGTAAACTCATACGCTTTCCTTGTCCATTTACAACGATTTGAGAAATTATCTTTGAAGAATTTCCTCCTCAAAGTCGGTGTGACAAGCTATTGGCCAGTAAATAATAGCTAATTGGCCGGGCCTCTGTGATTTTCCACAGTAAACAATATCTTCTTCTTACTCCGCTTTGCACTAAGTTTCTTGGATTGAATGTTTTTCATAACCAATCTCGAACTAATCGGGCACATTTCCTTATGAAGGAATGACTGCAGCGCTCTAATGATATGAGACACTACAGCTGATTAAGCTCATGTTTGATAAGAGCCTCTTTGAATCAGGTTGATTCTTTTTCCACGAATTAATTTTGCTGGGGAAGGTACTGTTAAATGAGGAACAACAAGAATCGTACCGGCTTCATCCTCTTCTATATCTTCGTCGTCATCATTGATTGGCCAGTCATCATCAGAGTCTGAATCAAGGTCTTCATCCCACTCGGACTCTTGGAGAATAGATAGTAGTTAGTTAGTAGATAGTAGTAGTAGTGGTCCAGATCTTTTTCACGTCCCTTAAATTTCGAGAGNAGAAGAACTTGAAGTCCAATTTTTAACCACTCTCCATTCCAGAAGAACTTGAAGTCCAATTTTTAACCACTCTCCATTCCAGAAGAACTTGAAGTCCAATTTTTAACCACTCTCCATTCCAGAAGAACTTGAAGTCCAATTTTTAACCACTCTCCATTCCAGAAGAACTTGAAGTCCAATTTTTAACCACTCTCCATTCCAGAAGAACTTGAAGTCCAATTTTTAACCACTCTCCATTCCAGAAGAACTTGAAGTCCAATTTTTAACCACTCTCCATTCCAGAAGAACTTGAAGTCCAATTTTTAACCACTCTCCATTCCAGAAGAACTTGAAGTCCAATTTTTAACCACTCTCCATTCCAGAAGAACTTGAAGTCCAATTTTTAACCACTCTCCATTCCAGAAGAACTTGAAGTCCAATTTTTAACCACTCTCCATTCCAGAAGAACTTGAAGTCCAATTTTTAACCACTCTCCATTCCAGAAGAACTTGAAGTCCAATTTTTAACCACTCTCCATTCCAGAAGAACTTGAAGTCCAATTTTTAACCACTCTCCATTCCAGAAGAACTTGAAGTCCAATTTTTAACCACTCTCCATTCCAGAAGAACTTGAAGTCCAATTTTTAACCACTCTCCATTCCAGAAGAACTTGAAGTCCAATTTTTAACCACTCTCCATTCCAGAAGAACTTGAAGTCCAATTTTTAACCACTCTCCATTCCAGAAGAACTTGAAGTCCAATTTTTAACCACTCTCCATTCCAGAAGAACTTGAAGTCCAATTTTTAACCACTCTCCATTCCAGAAGAACTTGAAGTCCAATTTTTAACCACTCTCCATTCCAGAAGAACTTGAAGTCCAATTTTTAACCACTCTCCATTCCAGAAGAACTTGAAGTCCAATTTTTAACCACTCTCCATTCCAGAAGAACTTGAAGTCCAATTTTTAACCACTCTCCATTCCAGAAGAACTTGAAGTCCAATTTTTAACCACTCTCCATTCCAGAAGAACTTGAAGTCCAATTTTTAACCACTCTCCATTCCAGAAGAACTTGAAGTCCAATTTTTAACCACTCTCCATTCCAGAAGAACTTGAAGTCCAATTTTTAACCACTCTCCATTCCAGAAGAACTTGAAGTCCAATTTTTAACCACTCTCCATTCCAGAAGAACTTGAAGTCCAATTTTTAACCACTCTCCATTCCAGAAGAACTTGAAGTCCAATTTTTAACCACTCTCCATTCCAGAAGAACTTGAAGTCCAATTTTTAACCACTCTCCATTCCAGAAGAACTTGAAGTCCAATTTTTAACCACTCTCCATTCCAGAAGAACTTGAAGTCCAATTTTTAACCACTCTCCATTCCAGAAGAACTTGAAGTCCAATTTTTAACCACTCTCCATTCCAGAAGAACTTGAAGTCCAATTTTTAAAGCACGTATGCTCGTTTGGTTCTACTTGCAGGGTATCTGCTCTGGCACACAAGGTTTCTTACCAGGAATCTTAGGTTTTTTCTTCGTGATTTCAGTTTTTCCTACCTTGTCTGCTTACTGCATTCGTTTTTCATCAAGTGCTTTCTTTACTGAAGTGATGGTGAGTTGAAAACAGGGCAGTTTCTTCCTCGTGTCCTAGGATTATTCTTTCTCTACACAGAAACGAATAGAAGAACTCTCACTGGTTCCAGTTAGAGGATCATTAGCACCAGAGGCTCCGTCATACAGGGGTAGCTCTCTATTGTGTGATTTCTATTTTGGCCAATGCACCTATCAGAAAAAGATAAAGGTATGTTTCAGTTGGATCTAAAAAGTTGTTTATAGTCAGTCCATAACGAATGATACCTTACTTTGATGATGTAATTCGTTTGCATCTTTCTTTCCTTTCCCCTTGTGGTATATTTATACCACCGCTTTTCCAGGTTTTAAATCATGTTTCCGAAAGCAATATAACCATGGCTACTTTTAAGATAAGTTTTAAAATCAAAATATTAATACCGCTACTCTAGGCAACAAATAAGATATAAATCAAGTGCCAAGCTCTCTGTAAAACACAAAAATTATTGATAAGCACAATCAAAAATATTAAGGTTTCAAAAAGACACCAACAAAAAAAGTTACAGACTATTCCTTTTGTATTTCTTTATAAACCTGATTTAACCTTTAACCATTTCTTGTATTCAGACCTTGTTACTTTTATGACAGTTCGATTTTTATTACTTAAATGTGTGATATTATATGATGGAAAAATGAAAAAAAAAAGCTCGAAAAATTACTTGTTTCTTTTGGCATCTTACGATTCAGTAATCTCGATTAACTTACTGCCTCTCCCATTCGCCTCTCTCTCCTTAAAATCCCGTTCATTGTGGATTTGCCGATACTGGTAGCAAGGCACCTGCACTGGGTCCTTCCACTTGCCTTCTCTTCTACTTGCTTTCTTTGCAGGTATGCAGAGGTATGTATATTCTGGCTGCCTTATATCCCACAATGTATTATTCGTAATCGCTTATTTTGTCTTTTATTTTGACGAACGTTTAATAGAGATACATTTTTTCGTGCGACTTGAGGAAGGTGAGAAATTCTTTATAAATTTCTCTAACCCGGTTACATTATAAGCTACTAAATTTATATTTGATCCTTCCGACCTAGCTACCCTCTCCTATATTTCGAAGTATCTTTATCGGTCAAATATATTTTCGAGTGAGAAATCTATGTGAGAGTTCGCCCTCTGATATCTTAATGTTCCTTATCAGGTCTAAATTGTTCAGCAAAGGTCTATCTTGTTCACTTCCTCTGGTAGTATTCTGTTAATAATTTATATACCTTTATAGGTTCAGTTTTGTTGTTTCTCTAAACGATTCTTTGTAGATTACAACCCTTCTTATCAACAAGAATTTGTCTAAACATTTCCTGAACATCAGTAATAAAAAAAAGTGGGTTAAAATGGAATGTTACAAATAGTTTTGTTTAATTAAAAAGAGGTAGCTTATATATTTTAAATTAGTCAAAATAAGTGGCTAAAATTAGCGGCCGCCCCCAGGTTCAAGCTTCGGCTTTTTTGGGGGCGCTCACCCACTCTGTGTGAAAAAAAAATGTTCTCGTTGAATAGTAGGTCCGGCATTCAAAATCTCGTTAAGTGATAAATTTGATGATGACCTGGCCGAGCTATCATGAACTATCTGTCCTTGGTCGTGGAGCTTGAAGATTGAATTACCGGGTCATGAGGTAGATAGAAACACAGTGAGTAATTTTTCTCTTCACTCACCTCTTGCATATGATTTTTCTCTTGGTAATTATTCAAGAACTCTGGTAATCTTCAGTTCAGTGTTTCGCTCTGGGCAATTTTCAAGTTTGTAGATACAATTTAAAGCTAGTTCCTTTGATTCTCCCATTATACTGTTTTTCGCGAAACATTCGTCACGTAAGTTCTTGAGATACTTCGAACAAACAAGACAAATACTTTTCATTTACAGGAACAACTTTTATTTCACAACAAGATCGTATAAACTGAACTCTTAAAGATTGTTAATTTAATACCGTAGATTTTCGATTATGTTTGTAAAGTCCGTAATCCGTATTCTAAATTTCCGCGTCGTACCGAAAAGTTCCAGATAGTTCCGTAAAAGAATTTTGTACCGTCTTCAACATAATAATTGTATCTAATATAATTTTTACTAGTAAAATCAAAACAGACAAGAAAAAACTGTCAAACATTTCATAATAGTTCGAAGACAGGTTTTTCAACAAGGAAAAATAAACTCAATAAACTAAAACGTCAAAATACGAAAATAAAACAAATAAAATCTTAAATAGACCAAAACTATGGCGGCTGCCACATTCCCCGCCAGTTCAGGACTAAAGCCTGAACTACTCATCAACTGGTAATAGCAGAACGACACTAGTTGTTGGTCGCTCTAAAACATTTCCTTTAGCAAACTTTAAGCTTACTCTTCTTACCAGACCATCTTTACTAGGGTTCGCTTGTACGACTACGGCTAAAGGCCATTGATTCCTTGGTAAGTTATCGTCACGACTAATCACTACATCTCCTATTTGAAGATTTCTTCTTGATGATGTCCACTTGTATTTCCAACCATTCTACCGCTACCCCTACCCTACCGAAACTAGGTATCCGCTTTACACCGTCCTTAAGCTGCATGTATGTATGGAATTCTTGATAACCTCCTTCGGAGGTAGGAAGGGTTATTTGGAGTAATCTGACTCCATATGATATTTAAGGGTTTAAAACAATATTATTGGTGAGAGTAGATTTAGGTAAGTTGGATACTTAAAAAAAAAACATACGCTGGATCCATTGGAGCAGCCGACGGTTTGGTATCAGTTGTCTTGGATAATTCGTCTACCTCCTTAGTAGCTGGTTGTTATTTTTATCGAGCACATCAGTGATGATATCCGCGTCAGTAAACTCACCAGAAACGGCAATATCTTCACCTACATCGACGAAGTAATTTTATGAAATGGCAGGATCAGTAACAACGATTTTCAACTAGAGGCCCAGCTTCAGTCATAATTTCGTCTGCTTTTAAACAAATCAATTACGAAGAATTTCAATCTATTTTATTCTTGTAAAAGAATTGGTTACAACTAACTAAATGACAATGACTTTAGAAATATAAATAAATAATTTAAATAAACTAAATAAATATGACGTGGCCACGACAATTATATTGGATGATAAGTTTGAAGAACAGCTGGAAACAGTAGGGGTAGATGATGTGGGTGGTTTTGATTCAGATTTATGTCCCTGAGGATCTGTAGTTAGATGAAAAGAAGAGTGGTGTTTCTTAAAACATAACTTGCAGCGAGTATCACTGTTGCAGTCAATTGCGAGACGATTTTTTCTTACACGATTTTTGCACATCTTACAGTTGGTCAATTGGTCAAGTCTTCCGGAAGTAGCAATTTAGTATAATTAGGACATGAGGTATTAAAATGTAATTCCTTGCAAAATTCGCAAATAGGTTTTTTACGAGTGTAATTATTGCTGTTTGCATGAAGAACATACGGCATTCTCTCTTTGTATGGAACAGAAGATTGTTTAGAATGTGTCGAATAATGTTTAGACACGTTAGAATGTTTGATTTATCATTACTATTAAGGTAAGTTTTCCTAGACGTGACTCTATCGATAGACACGACTATAGCGATAGACGCTGAGCGATAGTAGATTAAATTAAATTTATTTTGTTGTTAAAATCATTGTTTAATTAATTTTTATTACTAATCTTTGTTTCACAAATGTTTTTATAATAGTTTCATCTAAATCTGCAATACTTTTAATAATCTTTTGACAAATAAGATTAACTATACCATGCGTTTTAATTGAGTCCTTTTTTTTNTTACTCGTAAAATCAAAACCGACAAGAAAAAACTGTCAAACCTTTCATAAAAGTTCGAATACAGGTTTGTAAACAAGGAAAAATAAACTCAATAATCTAAAAAGTAAAAACCCGAAAATAAACAAATATAATCTTAAAAAGACCAAAACTATGGCGGCTGCCACATTCCCCGCCAGTTCAGGACTAAAGCCTGAACTACTCATCAACTGGTAATAGCAGAACGACACTAGTTGTTGGTCGCTCTAAAACATTTCCTCTAGCAAACTTTAGGCTTACTCTTCTTACCAGACCATCTTTACTAGGGTTCGCTTGTACGACTACGGCTAAAGGCCATTGATTCCTTGGTAAGTTATCGTCACGACTAATCACTACATCTCCTATTTGAAGATTTCTTCTTGATGATGTCCACTTGTATTTCCAACCATTCTACCGCTACCCCTACCCTACCGAAACTAGGTATCCGCTTTACACCGTCCTTAAGCTGCATGTATGTATGGAATTCTTGATAACCTCCTTCGGAGGTAGGAAGGGTTATTTGGAGTAATCTGACTCCATATGATATTTAAGGGTTTAAAACAATATTATTGGTGAGAGTAGATTTAGGTAAGTTGGATACTTAAAAAAAAAACATACGCTGGATCCATTGGAGCAGCCGACGGTTTGGTATCAGTTGTCTTGGATAATTCGTCTACCTCCTTAGTAGCTGGTTGTTATTTTTATCGAGCACATCAGTGATGATATCCGCGTCAGTAAACTCACCAGAAACGGCAATATCTTCACCTACATCGACGAAGTAATTTTATGAAATGGCAGGATCAGTAACAACGATATCCCAGTTTTCAACTAGAGGCCCAGCTTCAGTCATAATTTCGTCTGCGTTACTTTCCTGAGTTTCTTATTTTTTACGCAGCCGGTTATTTTTAAAACAGTTCTTAACAGTTTCATCTTTGATGCATTCTTGAGCTTTGAAGAATGTCTAGTTTAACTTTAAGAGCATTCAAATCTTCTGCAAGAATGTTGTCTACCAGGAAACGCCTGTAAAAATGTTTGAGGTTTCGTTTCATGCCTTGCTCCATGGGCTGAAAGGGTTGTGTGGGAAAAAATTACTTTGACGTTGTTCATATGTGGGATACTGTTATGAGCAGTGAAGTTGTCAATGAATAATAGTATTTGGCGATTTTGTTTTTCAAACTTTTTGTCGATTTTTAAAAGCCATTTTTCGAAGAGATCGCTTGTCATCCAAGCTTTTTTACTGGATATGTAGTTTGTTTTAACGTTTTTAAAACAACGGGGATTAGCAGATTTCCCGATCATCAGCAAAGGCAGTTTTTCCCAGCCATTCATGTTAGCTCCAACCAACAGCGGTAAGTCTTTCTTTATTAGCTTCCCTTTATGACATATTTTACCTTTAAATGTAAGGGTTTTTTCAAGACTGATCTAAGAAAAAGCCATATTTCATCAACATTAAAAATTTTTTTGGGCTCTCTGTCCTGAATTATTTCCTCCAAATCTTTCTTCCACTGCTCAGCTACTATAAGATCTACAGCTCCACGTTTACCACTAACAGATTTAATAGCACGTCCATTCTGCTCTCTTTAGCTAAAGCATCTTCTCTCTCGTTGAATTCTAAAACGTAAATTCCTGAGTAGAAAATGAAATCTTTTTTTACTCATGGTACTTTTAAATATTGATGGTCCATACGTTAAAAGAAATTATGTCTTCTGTGTTTAAACCTGAGTTTTTTTTAGGACTGCACTAATAAACAATAATCCAATGAGAGCTTTGATTTTAATTTTCTCTGTAGGATGTATAAAATAATGTTTTGTGTTATATTTGTTTTTTGATTTTTCAATTTCCTGATTTTCATAACACATTATAATTTCAAATATTTTATCAGAGATAACGAGAAAAAAAGGATCTAACTCACTTGATAAATGTTTTGCTTCATTTTTTGAATCTGGTAGATGTATTAGTATATTTTTTTTTTTGAAAGGGTTCTAGTAAATTTACTTGTAAGTGTTATTGACCCAACAGCGTAGTTTAATTATCTTTCCCTAATTCAAAAAATCAACCATCATCATCATTGATTGTGTCGTCACTATCACTGGACTGGGCGACTCATCTACATCAAAATAATCAGGAATACTGTCATCATTGTCTAAAATATTGTTTAATGACAAATAAACACAATGACTCGTCACCAGAATCTGATAAATTATTACCATCAGACTCTTCTTGTTGGCGTCTCTCATCTCTCAAAATCTCTACATTAATTAACAATAATAAAAGTAATGTGTTTTAAATTAATGACAATCTATCATATTTCAAATAATGTTTAAATTATCCCAATATACTGAGCACAAAATAAATTATGAGATTCGCATCACTACTGAACACAAAATAAATTATGATATTCGCATCACTACTGAACACAAAATAAATTATGATATTCGCATCACTACTGAACACAAAATAAATTATGAGATTCGCATCACTTCTGAACACAAAATAAATTATGATATTCGCATCACTACTGAACACAAAATAAATTATGATATTCGCATCACTACTAGATATCGTGCTGCTGGTTATAATATCTCCTGTAACAAGCGTTCTTTCCCATTTAAAAAATTTATAATTTGGTTATCCTCTAACTGGTACCGTCCAAGCTATTATACTCTGAATTCTCCCAGCAAAGTGCAAAGTTTCCTACGAAACACTTATTCTAGTCTTGCTCCTCAGAGTTAAATAATGTGCACAGGTTGGCCATAGTCGCTTCCTAACCAGGGCTGATGGTTTAGGCACATGACTCCCGCTCGCAGCTTCATTATCTATCTCATTGATCTCATACTATTGCCCTCCAAAAAAAAAAACGCTCAAAACCCAATCTTCAAAAGAAACTGCTTAGCGTTAGGTAAGCGTTTTAAGTTTTTTCACAACTATACATTGACGATAGCGAAGGATCTGCAAGAAATGCAAAAACAGTTATTTCATTATGGTGCACTAGAAAAATGAGCCGATTGATTGCTCGGAGCATTGAATAACAGTTCCTTTTAATATGTCCAAAACTATTATTCTGAAGACATTTTTCCTCCTTCTCTTGTCATTATATGAAATTTGTTAAAATGATCCTCCATTGAGGTTTTACCATCATACTTTAATTGCAATAATTTTCTCCTAAGATGTAAGTGAGTGGTAACAGTCTTACTCATATTTGTTCTTGATCGATTCTAAACTCTTAGATTGTGATTGTCACTGTTGATTGTGGAAGGCGCGTTCATTGAGCCACTGACCAGGTTAAATCTATAAGCAGCACAATGAACATAAATATGATTATAATTTGGATACAGTTCCTGAATTCGTTTGTTTACACCAATAAAGGTTGCACAGCCTTGACCGATCATTTTGTCCTTATCCTAAAATCCTAAAAATTTCTAAAATTACCTTGGAATTATTTTCTTCTGACAGTCATCATTCATGGAAAACACAAAAAATCCTCTTGTTTGAGGATCATTAGTTGGATATCTAATGCATAGGGAAAATTTCTCTTTACCAGAAATGTCTAAAGTTTCATCCCCTATAATTGAAAAACACTGCGAGTTATTTATTGACGTTCTGTATCTATTACGTTATGTATCTGAGTTATCTATTCATTCTGTATGTCTAGGCTGATGAAGGTTGGTATACCTATCTACAGTCGAAACGTTTAAATCGGCATTATCAAAAATAAATTGACAAAACGATCCCTCTGTAATATGAGACAGAGAGTTTAATTGCTTGTTGTCACAAGTGGTTTTTTTTCACTGTAGGAAATTCCAAGGAATCTTGTTATGAAGTTCTTTGACCGATACTTTCTATACACCAGAAGATCTAGAGCTTGTTGCACAGATGAAGTGACAGATCTTAGTCTAACTGTTGTCACTATGACATGAGCTATAGAAATGTTTGTCCTTTTAGTTTTCACGTCGTTGTCCGGTGATATTACATTGCAGGTTAAACGTTGGAGAAAAGTTTTCAAAGTGCCAGGAACGCAGTTGTTGACATCCTTAAAAAAAGTGATGTTTTTTCTTCACTTGTCTGCACCATAGATTTTATATCGTCTGTTAAAAACGCAGCAGTTAGATTTACAAACCGTAGACTTTGTTAATCTTTCTCTGTGTATTATTTATTTCTTGCACGGAACTATGATTCAGAAATAATTTTACATCCTCCGACACAAAAGCAAAGCAGTGCGTCTGAAAGAGCATCTTTTTCACTTTCTTCAGCTATTTGGATTTACAAACGTAATTTATCACACGTTGAGCAAGTGTCAATTTTGGGTTTCTTAATACATAACTTTAATGAACTTTATGAAACTCATCACAAAATATTTGAAATGAAACATATCCAGAGTCGTTTAATTTTTTTTTATTCTTCATGCAAAGCTGTAATCGTTAAATGCGGTGCTAAAAATTTCTTAGAGCAGTTTCTTCTAGAATAGTGGCTTTCATAAGAATGAATGCTTAGCAAAAATTCTCTAGCTTCTGCCCTATGTGGTGATGCCTCAATATTTTTCTCTGTGCTCGTGGCTTCAGGTGCACGAAGAGATAAGGATTTGTGTTTTCTTATGAAATCAGAAAACCAGTCAGGTCCAGCCGTCTGCTTAAGTTCCCAGGACTCAGGTATGTCGAAGTGATTTCTCTTTGCATGCTGATAAGCAAATCCTCGCTTCCTTCTCCGAGAGACCAAACTAAACATCAGATGCTTTCTTAAATGCTGGCTCAACAGGAATGCTTGTTTATGTTTTAACCTTCTAACAAAGAACAAAATTCGGTAGATATGAGTAGTTTTACCCTGTCTTATACTGTGATATTATCAAAACGAATGCACCTCAAGAGCAATCTGAATCGCCTCTCACTAAAATTGGCACGCGAAATCGTAAAACCAATTCGATGTAAAACATTCTGTCAAATTTCTTCTCTCAACCCTTTTGACAGCCAAAAGAAATTAGGCCTCGAAAAATGCTGTTATTTCCTTTTGACCTGTCAGTCTAAAATCGCGGTACCTGCTATTTAGGGTTGACATTTTGTCTCCAACGAATATAATTAGGGTGGGTCAAAAAAACACTTTTTTTCGAGATCGCAACCACCGTACCTCCAAAAACCTGCCATTTCATGAGAAAACCCCGAAAAAGAACCAAATCGCCCCCCCCCCTAGGTCTCTCGCTGGAGGTGAAAGTTTTGAAATTTTCGAAAAATCACGATTTAAACTCATCTTTTGATTTTTTTTTTTTTTTTTTTTTTTTCTACGTTAATTATTTTTCATCTATATTTAAGGCATATTTCCATAATCTACAATTGTTATTCTATAAAAAAAGCCTTTATGTGCTAAAAATAAATAATAAGCTGTAACATAACAAATTAAATGTATAATAATTAAGGTGAAAACCCCAAAACATTAAATTCAAACTATTTTTTAATTCTGGTTGCAACTCCTAGCTTATTTCTGACTTATACTACTAAAAATCAAAAATAATTACCAGAGCTCACCACGTGGAGGTAGTTGCTATTCGAATTCCACCCCCGATTTAGATTGAAAAGTTAAATTTTGGACTTTCATTAGTGCTGGTGAAATTTGAGAATTTCATCACCTCATAAAAGCAAATACAAACTTTTTTTTAACTACTTTAGCAATATATACAACACAAATATTTTACTTATATTAGTATATAAATTAATACTTAAATTTTAACAACATTAAGTTATACAATCTTATAATTACTAAATTAAAATAATATGTATGATTAAATTGTATATAATCTAAACGGAAAAATCTTTTTTACTTTCAAATTTCGGCATTTTTGCTCTATTTTTTAATGTCTGGAGAATAAAGAAATGTTGATCCTCTGCTTTATGGATGTCACTGGATGCTTTTGTAACCAGCTTTACGCAGCGCTTTTTTAATGACTTTTTTATTTATTTATTTATTTTATAATGCATAATGAAATAAGTACAAATCTTGATCAAAACAATACATGCACAGCATGATAGCAATGACCTTACGGTCGTCTGCTTGAGTAGTGGCTATATGTTATTCTCAATTGGTTAATTTTCAGCTATATAAATAAACAACATCTAATAGATAGTTAATTTGTTAAAATGATCCTCCATTGAGGTTTTACCATCATACTTTAATTGCAATAATTTTCTCCTAAGATGTAAGTGAGTGGTAACAGTCTTACTNGCAGTTATCCAAATCACTAATTATGTTCACTACTATTAATCCAGGAGGATAAATTCGGATTGTACGTGCCACCACTTTGAGGTTAAGTGATAAAATCCCGCATATTAAATTAAAAACCTTAATCCTGTTTATAAACCAGGTAGAGGTCTAACTTGATGAAATTTCGATGGCACCTGCAATCCCGATGGGATCAGGAGATAGCATGCAATAGTGTCTGACTAATATCAAGCTAGAATTTTGTGTACAAGTTAATCTTTTAGTGCCTTTTTTGGAAATGTGGCCGGCTAAGTTCGTCCACGGGAAATGGATGGCCAATANGAAAAGTCGGGTGCGTATTATACGCGAATATTTAATTTTCCCCAAATTATAGCTCAAAATTTTGCCTGCGTATTATACACGGGTGCGTATTATACGCGAGATTTTACGGTAATTATAATTACTAAAGTCTAACCAGGAAATAAAACCTTCCTCAAACTACCCATACTCCATACACAATACACAATGCTTAAATCAGTGAAATTTGAGTATGTACACCGACTCTGTTCCTTCGCTAGACATATTAATTATTAATAACTAATAATTAATTGATAATAATATACATACGTTGTGGTTTGACGTTTGACCATTTATACCTGATCACTGCTGATCAGGTGTACTCAGGGCCGTTTTAGACGTTCACTGCGCCCTGGGCACCCCGTCACGATGCGCCCNGAGAGTGATGTTTTGACCTTTGCTGTAGACACTGTGAATTTCATGTTCCTGATTATGAACTTAAGTAAATCAAGAATCAAGTTGATGATAGGTTGTCACTTAATAGGTTGGTTAGTCGAATATTACTCCATATCAAATAACGAACTACCCATCAACTTGATTTTTGGTCTACTAACTAATTTTGTACTCAGGATCATTAAAATCACATTGTCCAGCAAAATGGACGAGACATGGCCACTTTCCACAAGTTTGTCAATGCCAAGCCATGCCCCGCAGATGAACTTAGCCGACCTCATATTCTTAAAGGCACAAAAAGATTAACTTGTAAACAAAATTATAGCTTGATGTTAGTCAGACAATATATTGCACGCTATCTCCTGGAATACAATATTACTTTGTTATGTTATTACAATGCACCATTAATTTTAAGCTTTGATGAAGTAATAATCAAATATTTATTTAAGTCTTCTTATGATGGGTATGAAAAAGATTTGGCAGGTTTGTCAGTTTAGACTGAACAATCAATCTAAAGGCCCGTCTCCTAAGGGTATAGATATAGATATTCCAGTTGTCACTGCTTAGGTAGCTGGAATATATAACTTAGGCAACCAGCCTTTATCCCTTGGTGGCACAGCTCTAGTGGACAAACAATGAGGCACGGGCGGCGTACTTTATGTGCTAATGCATTTTTCTAACTATAAATAGGTCAAATCCAAAGAATCTAGATTGCATTTTGGAAATGTTGAACTAAAAAGTCAATTAATGAATTACATATTTATTTCTCATTGATATCAATTATAAAAATAAAAATTAATTTTTCAGTGTTCTGACTTAGTATCGGGCTTTCAACCATAATTAATTATTATTAGTTGTCAAAGTCCTAAGATAACTCCTCGCAACCATCAACCTAATCTGACAACTCATAAAAAAATATTAATCGGAAGGCATCATTTTTTACCGGTCATGGTGGCATGGGTGGCGCACCAAGACAAATAAACACAGCAAAACAATGCAGAACGAAGCAATAATCAAAGCAGACTGTTTCGTCCGTTTTAGGTGTCTTTCGTGGTAGGGCTGAGGGAGGGTATATTATTCTTGCATCGTAAATCTATGATTTATTGCATTTTTCTAACTATAAATAGGTCAAATCCAAAGAATCTAGATTGCATTTTGGAAATGTTGAACTAAAAAGTCAATTAATGAATTACATATTTATTTCTCATTGATATCAATTATAAAAATAAAAATTAATTTTTCAGTGTTCTGACTTAGTATCGGGCTTTCAACCATAATTAATTATTATTAGTTGTCAAAGTCCTAAGATAACTCCTCGCAACCATCAACCTAATCCGACAACTCATAAAAAAATATTAATCGGAAGGCATCATTTTTTACCGGTCATGGTGGCATGGGTGGCGCACCAAGACAAATAAACACAGCAAAACAATGCAGAACGAAGCAATAATCAAAGCAGACTGTTTCGTCCGTTTTAGGTGTCTTTCGTGGTAGGGCTGAGGGAGGGTATATTATTCTTGCATCGTAAATCTATGATTTATGGAAACTTTTTTACTTTTGGCGCACTCAATGCGCCAGCCTGTGTCTCTAAGGGTTAATTTATTTTATAATGCATAATGAAATAAGTACAAATCTTGATCAAAACAATACATGCACAGCATGATTGACCTTACGGTCGTCTGCTTGAGTAGTGGCTATATGTTATTCTCAATTGGTTAATTTTCAGCTATATAAATAAACAACATCTAATAGATGGTTACTAAAAGAAAATTAAAACAATTAAATCATCCATAAAAAAAAGACAAGAACAATAAAACATTAATTTCCCTATTTGTAGATTGATTAAATTGACTGTTACTAACGCAATAAATTAATTAGTAAAATTTAACAAATAAATAAACATGCAAATAATTTTTTCCTTTTTTCATGCAAAATAATNGTGCTCCTCTTACCTCCTAGGTGCTTGCTAAGAAATATTTTTAAAATCCTCCATCTTGATCCAAGATGGCGGCCATTTATATACAACATTCGACAAGACGATATCTCCGGAACCATTTTTAATTTTTTTAAAGTGGTATACATTTTAAGGTTGTTTTTTTTGTCAAATACACTAAAAAGCTAAAATACTTCAAAATTTCAAGTTTCTAGCTCACCCAGTAAATACTAAAAAAATTGTATTTTTATGTAACAAGGTTTTTGGCCACGGCATAAAAGCCTCCAAAATAGCGTCAAAAACGGTTTTTTTCAGTTTTAGAGGAGGAAAGAAGTAAAAAAGTAAACTTTTTCCATTTTATATGGTGCACAATTCTTGACAGTGTTTGAGTAATTACATATATATTATACGAGTAGGACTATACTACTACTCCAGAAGTTAATGTTTACCAGTCTTACCCCTTGCCCTTCCATTATTGCAATATCACTGAATTTCTTCATAAAGTTAAAATTGCTCTAACTTTTGAACGCTTTGAGATAAAATAGTAAAATTTTATGTATTCTTGAAGGAAATTTAATGCTCTACAACTTTCTTCCCTATAAATGTTTTGTAGGACGAAGGGCCGAAAAGTTAGCTAGTCGAAAAAGGGAAAAAACACAAGGCAAAACTGATTTTTTAAGAAATTAGCGAAATTTGAGCACGGATATCTCAAAAAGTATGAGAGATAGCGAAAAAATGATAATAATGATAAATATATATTCAATCTTGTGGCACATTTTGTCAGCTTTAATTTTATATAGAATAGTCTTATCGCTAGGTCGCATAGTTTCCGAGATATTAGGGAAAAACCGAAAATTGGGACCTTCTACGTGCCCCCCCCTCCCCCCGCTCACCTCCGAGGAGTGGGGACTTTTAGTATGTTTACCTCCTTACTAGTCCAAACAAAGTTCCAAAGTCAAAAATTGTGTTCCTTCCATTTCCCTCTACAACTATTTATTGACTGGATTATTAATCTATTAATTTAAAAACAAAACAAAAAAAAAATAAAAAAAATAAAATAAAAATAATAATGTAAAAATAAATTTTATGTATGTAAGTTTATTAGGAATAAAA
>KZ651269.1:108377-138239 GCA_001010745.2 Gerris buenoi | reverse complement strand
TAGTATAGTATAATTTATTGTTCTGTAAAAAATACAAGTTTATCTCAATATTCCATTATTTGAGTGTTAATAATATGTAATCTATTTTTTTATGAATTATTTAATTTAACTTCTAGTGACGGTACATACATATTTTCCTTTTGTATACAATTTTAACTGATAATTAATTTTCTTCAATCTTGTAATATATTTACATAAATAAACTATAGACAATCTTATGCAGAAAAAAAAAAAAAAAATTAACAATAAAACAGAAAATTAAAAAAAATAACAATTAAAGGTACAGTATCTTCTAAAGGTGTGATTGGGTTTTTGTTATCATGATTTGGATTAATAAGTATTATTTAGTTTAGTGATTAGATTTGTATATTTTATCTCGAGTTATGTTTTGTTGTTGTTATTTTTTTATTTGGGTATCTAATATTTTTAATTTATCTACTTCCAGATCCCTGACGCTCATTCTTACATTGAACGATACCCTATCGTTCAATAGACGAGCCAAAGCGTTGTTGTTGTTGTTCATGATTATTCTTGTAGTGAGGGTTTGTGCAGCACAATGTTGAATGCAAAATGCAACGCGGTATATATACTTGAAATCAAGGTGAGTAGGAGGGAGAAAAAGTTTCATGGGCTCCTACTTTTGCCCCCCCCCTTATTTTCTCTACTTTCATGATTCCCTTAATGAGTAAACAAGGGAATCATGAGAGTTCATGATTCCCTTGTTTACTCATTACTCCCTGTTCCACCCGCCCGGGTGCAATGAGCTACTTCCCTCCCTGTAAACTAGGGAGAAAAGTTCACTTTTTCTCCCCGCTGGAGGTAAAATATTTTTATGCCCCAGAGGCAGAGTTTTCCTTTGATATATTGTTTTATATTTAACTGTCCCCTACAGGGGACAATTTGTCCATCAATGCATAAATCTCTTTCAAGCTCCAATTGCTTACATCGTTTTCTTATGGTCTCATAAAGTGGCCTTACTTTCTACAATCTATCTGTATCTTTCTTAATATCTACGTCTAAATTGTCTACGAAATGTTAACAACTCCTCAATAAAAAAAACCGATCTCTTGCCATTGTGTCAATGAATAGTGGTTAGATTAGACTTATTAAATATGTAAATCGCGACGTCTGATTATTACAGGTAATAAATTGTAGTTTCTTTTACATTTTGGTGAGGATTATAATTTCTTAAGTTGATTTATTTAATTAATTTTTATTAAATGACCTTGAGCAGGAGTCTGTTCAGTTTCAGATTAAACCAATTCTGGTCTAAAACTTTTCTCCCACAATATCCACTATTTCCTCTGAGAACTCAAAAAAATTTCTCCCAGCTCCCGTGCTATATTTTGTTCTCCACATACTCTTTAAAATTTTTCTCTAGCACTCTCCACCTATTTTCACAGTTTTCTGCGGAAATAAATTTCTTGAATGCCTTGCTTAAATCAGCTGCAATGAGCCTCCACATATTTTTTTTAAATGTTTTTTAGCCTCATCGTTTCCACGTGAGGTCTGTTTTCTTTGTACAAGTCCAAAAGTTGCCTTGTACTGGGAGGATTCAAAAAATATTTCTCCTCGTCATTCAGTTTTTCATCAATGACCACATCATGCATAACTAAAAGAGAAAAAAAGGTGAAACATTATAAAACACTCCAAGCAAAGTCCTGGCTGATAAGGGCAGTTAGCACAGAAGTAGAGTCGCGACGCTGAATTTTTGTGGCTGTGCTGTGCAATGAACGCACCTTTTTCTTTTGGTACTTGAGCCTGGTTCTTTCTCTATTTTTTGGGGAAGTGTATATGTAACTTAGGAACGTTGGGAGCAGGAGTTGGCGGTGAGGGTGGCGGCAAGAGGCTCTTTATAACTTCAAGTTCGTACCATTGTAGATCTAGCTTCTTAGCTGTTTGCTTGTTATTGTAGGTAAATTTCTCTTTTGCTAAACCTGTGCAAATCTGTAAATTTAATATACTTGTCAATTTTAACTATAAATTGACAAGGATATTAAAAACGAGTTCAGTTTTGTGTTAAAAACTTGTGTCTTAAAATAATTAAAAGATAAAACTTGAAAAGTGTCTAGTTCTTCCTCTTCTAACGCATATATTCCACTACAGTTATAAAGAAACCATGAATTAATGAGAATCATTTGAAAGGTTTGGATACCAATTTTTGTATACTACCGCAAGGTCTTATGCATCCACGGATAGTAAGCCTGCATCTAATCGTGGCTATATACCCGTTTCGTGTAGCGGTTGTATTCAGTTATCAACTCAGGTTTTTTAATATTCGTTCCTCTTCTGTTGGTAGTTTCAATTATATCTCCTCCAAATTCACTAGATATGGCCAGCACTTCTCGCTTGTCTTTCCATTTTGTAATACAAATCCCATTTCTATTGTATCTCCAAGCTATTTTAATAGTTGTCCATATATACTGCATGGCCGACGTACAATTTTCCCTCCAACAATTTGTGGACCACTTTAGAGGTGTGCCCGGTCCCTGAAACCTCTGCGTACAAAGCCTTCAGGCTCCGCCAGTACTTAAAGTTTTATCCCATACTTTTTATGCCAGTGACTTACTGCCGAAAGGATAGACGGCCTCGCCATAAAACAATACTTTCATCGATAGATAAGTTTTTGATGGGTAATAATTTGATTCCATTGTATTATTGAAGAAATCGATCACCGGCCGAACCTTTCGAAGAGGATCATTTGCATTTAGTCCAATGAAACATGAGGAGCTCTTAAAATTAACATGAATTTGTCACGTGAAATAAATTTGGCGATGGGCAATTGAAAAATATTATCTCCTCTCCAATAATCTTTTAGTCTATTTAATTTAATTATGCCCATTAAAAAAATAACACCTAAGAATGCCCAAAACTCTGCTGCCGTTATGTCCTTCCACTTGAGAAATAACTTAGGAGACAGCTGGTTGCCAAGAAGTGACGAAGGTAGGCGTTGGACTGGTTGACTACCATGTCGATTAACGAGTCCGTAAAAAGTAATCTAAAAAATCTACGGAGCTGGTACCTTGAGGTTTATTAATAAATCCTGACTGGCCTTCAAAAGGTATTTTTCCACATGTGGGCAGGAGGTATACCAGATATTGTTATTCTGTCTGCGAGAGGAACGCTAGAATCAGATGCACGTGATAGTCTGCTAAACAAATTCGTCGCACTCTACGCGTGACTGAGCTCTTTCATCCTGATTTGCTGACGGCTCATTGTCGTCCTCGTTTTCTGACGGTAAATCGGAAAAGTCCGAATCTTCGAGAAAGAGGTCACCATCAGAAATTGTCTCTTCTAAAATTTGCCTCAACTCCTCCTCCGTGTAGACCCTTCTTTTTGACCTCTTCCTTGCAGGACCTTGCCATGTAGATGGTGTATCCATTCTAAGAACATAAGAAAAAAGTACACAAATATATTAGAAAAGAAAAACTTCTCTGTCTGTTTCCCGTAGTTAATAATTATAATCTGTCCGTAGTATGAATACTACCAACATTGTAAAAAATGAATTTCTAATTGATTGTACGAGGTACAGGTACTAATTGGGTACTTTATAATTATAAACGATAGTTTGTCGAGGAGTTCAGTTATATTAGGTATGGGATATCGGTTATCAATTGTCTTTTGATTTAAAAGTCTATAGTCTATGACTAATCTCAATTTTTGCTTACCGGATGAATCTGGTTTTTTGGGGGGTACTACCCATAGGGGAGAGTTAGATGGAGAGTTAGAAGGTCTTATTATATTCTGTTGTAACATTTCTCGAATTTGTCTTTGGACATCTTTTTTGTGAACTTCGGGATATCTGTAAGTTTTGGTATAGACGGGGACCTCATCTGATGTCCTAATTGTATGTTTATATTGATTAGTAAAAGTCAGCGGTTGATTGTCTTTGTAAAATATACCAGAATAATCATCTAACAATTTGTAAATAGCAGTTTTTCCCTCGGAGTTTTAATGATCGGTTCGAATTTGGATTTTATCAAGCATTGTACTGTTTGAATTTATTAAATTCTAGTTTGGTTGATGTATTTTAAAGTCTTTAAACTTCTGAATAACCATAGGCTTTTGAAGTAACAATCTCTTAGGTTCGTCTGTAGGGTTTATAATGGTGCAGAGTGTTTCAAAATTATTTACTGTTACTATGCATTCAGGGATTTCGGATTACTAAAGATTTAAAAATTGTATGAGGTATTAAACCACAACCGTTTTTAATATTCTGAATTTTTAATTTTACAACTTTTTCTGGTTTAGCAGGAATTACAATATCTAAATTAATTTCTGTTAATGGTGTTTTTCTAACCGGTGTTTTATTTGTATTGTCGTTAGTTTTATTTATTAGGTAATATAGAATAGGGATTTTACATGATGGGGTATTAATTGAATTATTTATTAAATCAATAGATGCTTTAAGTAATTTTAAATTATCTATACCTAACAGTAGGTCAAAGTAGTTATGAAATTTAAATAGGTGAAATTTTAAATTTAGGTTTTGCTGTAAGAATAAATCACTACAATTTACTTAAGTGCTATAAAGTTGTGCACTCATAAATAGTGTCCGTGCGTCTCCCTTCCACGGTGCATTGTCGGCATTTCTTCCGCAATATTTTTTTATTTTTATTTACTTCTTCTCTTACTGTGACAATATGCTGGCTTACTGATGGGGTAGGTCTCGCTGGTGTCGTGGTGATAGGAGAAGGAAGATGACTGTCGGGCTCTGGTAGCAGACTAGTGTTATCAGAAGGGCCCGAACTATTTTGCGTGTTCAACTTGGGTTATAGGATTTGAGGCAAGGGATGCCTAAGACACACGTGGGGGTGTTCCCAGCCCACGGAGGGTTCAGCGAGAGGTAGGGAGTGCCGGAGACACACGTGGGGTGTTTCCCAGCCCACGGAGGGTTCAGCAGGAGCAGAAGGTAAGGGTAGGTAGGTGAGAGGTTGGTAAGAAAAGAGAGAGTAAAGTATAAGAGAAGAGGAATAGAATGACTCTTCCCAGCCTGTGCACCGGTATATATAGCCCAGGGGGAGGAGAAGGGGCTGCCCTAACCCCCCCTGGAGGGAGCGCGGCGCGCGCAAGTCGGAAGTCTCCAGGGTGGGGGATCGAGGCAGGTCGTCTCGCTACCCCTGGGCCCTCGATGTTCCAGGCGGGAGAATCAGACGCTTCCTACATCCTCAGTTTATTAACAATCCAAAACACAGAAGTGAAATATAGAAATACATAAAACATATTTACACGTATGAGTCAATTGAGATAGATAAGGTGGTGGTAGCCACAAGACTTTTTATTATTTTTAGTCTGAAGTCATAAAGAGGTAATTTATTCCCCGAGTACTTGTTATACAAGAAGTGGGAATTATTAACACACATCTCTATTACATGCATGAAAATCTTCACCGGCCACCTCACAGTTTTCCTCTCGCTATTGTAGTAAGAGACCATCTGGTCTTGCCGATCAACTCCAAACATAAATTTGTTGTACTCAATAATGGTCAGGGGTTTGAACGTAAGCTGCTTCCTTTTATTTTCTACCTGGATGAGGTTATTTTTGTACTCGGTAGAAATGTATGTGACGTCCCTCTTATCCTTCCACTTCCCTATCATCACGCCGATCGCATACCTGGCTATCGTCTCGCATTCTTCAGCTTTGAATTTTTAACGATGGCCGGCAAATTTTTTCTGTCAACTATCAACCTTCCAGTACAATGTGTTTTAGTACAACTGACGCGCTAGGTTAAAACTGTTGTAGAAATTGTCCATGAAAACATGGTGACCGCAATTTAGTTTCCCTTGGAGTAGGTGGATGACTACTTTTTCTGTGTGGCCTTAACCTCCTAAATCACCAAGCGTACCAGAGTAAACCATAAATTTCAATATCATGTCTTTTGGGTTGGTTTGCATGTAAAGCTTTATGCCATATTTGATTTTTTATTCTTTATGTACTGGCGAAAAGTCAATCGCCCTCTCCAAAGTACCATACCGGGGTAGTACACTTCATCCATCCTGTTATTAAAATAACTCATCACAGATCTAACCTTGTATAGTCTGTCGTCCGGTTTCGGGACCAGATGTCTTGAAAAATGAAGTGCACGAAGAATAATTAAAAATCTATTTCTGCTCATACTTTGAGCGATAGCACTTATGTGGAATAACGGGTCCTTTTTCCAGCAGTCTTGAATCTTTCTTTGCTTGACCAATCCCATATGTAGAATAATTCCTAGAAAAATTAGGAACTCTTCGACAGTCAAGTACTTCCACGATGTAATTCTTGATTGCTCACAGGTTTTTTCTGACAGGAAAAGTTCAGTCGCGTACGTTTTTTTCTCCTCGACAATATCTTCTAAAAATTCCAATGTAAGCAGGAGCCGAAAATAATCGAGGGGACTACTTCCATCTGGCTGAATAAGCAGTCTCTCCGATTTAGAAAAAGGGAAAAACCTCATTCCTGATGAACCAGTTACCCACGAAATGCCAGTATCTGGTGTATCTTCATTATCGTGGTCTATATTCAAATCAGCTTCCTCGTCACTAAGTAGACTCTCAATGTCGCTCTCTATGTCTTCTACACTTGACTCGAAATCGGAGTCCGAAATATCTCCTTCTAGTATTCTTAACAATTATTGCTCTGTTGAATACTCGGGGTTTTCGCCGCTATTTCGAGGTTTGTTTGGCTTTGAAGGACCCGCTTCGGATGGTCTTTGGTCTGCCATTTGTAGATAATCACTCACAAAAACGTACACAAAAAAAATACGAAACGAAAAAAAAAAGTAAACCAAATGTGTAGTAATGCTTCACGGGGCTTTAGCGGGGTGCCAGTATAACCGTTCAGACCGAGAGCCAGTAGCCAGTGCCACACTGAGGGTTGAAGGCTTTGCTAGACCAAGACCTAGAGCGCGCAGGAGCGTCGGCGGCACATCTGATCCCCACTCTAGGACGCACCTGCGCGCTCCCAGCAGCGAATGTGTTTTAAACCCGAATAACATATGCAGACCTAATCGAAAAATACTTGACTCTCGTAATGCATTTGCAGATTATTTTGTAAATGATGCTCCATTGGAATGGCAAAATGATATGATTTAAGGGGCAATATATTATATTAATGAATTAGATCAACAATTTTATCAAAATAATGTTCGTACCAATCTTTTTACTAAAGCCATTAAAAATATTGTCCTAAATGTTATATTAATTATAGTTCAAAATTAATGATATGTTATTATTATAAATATCAGGTTTATAAATGTGACTATAAATGTAACTGTAAATGTAAACTGACTATAAATGTAACTGTAAATGTAAGCTGACTATAAATGTAACTATAAATGTAAGAAAAAATAAATTGTTTGAATTTCATTATTTTAGTTACCGATCAGTTTCTTTTCTTCCAACAATGCCTCCTCTCCAACAAATTTATCGGCTATTTCTTCCCAGCTTTTTTTTTCTTAAAATTCGATCGCTATATAACTTTTTGATGCCATATCCCATATTGATGGTCTCATTTGAATCTCAACTATCAATTGATCAGAGTTTGTATTATATTTCTCCATCATCTAAAACCTTTCAGTCAATTATTTTTTTGTATGTTAGCTACAATATAAAATAATGTGAATGCGTGTTCAAAGGCATTGATAATGAATGTTCAAATAAAAAAATAGTAAAAATAAGTTAAAAATACTTACGTATTTGGATGAAAAACAGCTACAAAAACGAGTGGTTTAGCTGCCGACTGTTTTGCCGAGTGTAGATGAGACACGTGTGACAATAAAATGATAAGACGCGAAGGCAATAAAACTGAGGCGGTGTAGGGAGAAAACGAGGCAACTTCTTTTCGAGGTTCTTTTGTACATGTGTTTTAACTGATAAGAGTCCAAACCTGCAGAGGATGAGTCGGCCGCCGACTCGGCAGAAACCGCCTCGTGTGTTTTTAGCCTTATCCTTCTCCTTATCTCTTACTCCGTACCGTCCTGGAGCGAAAAGGTAGCTTTTAGTATGAGTAAGCCTCGTATGACCTATACGTAGTCGAGCCAGTACCGTCTCTTCATGTGTATTTGGGCAAGGTGATGTTTTCCAACACTTTATTATGGGTTTTATGGGTCGCAATTTATTATCTACGGTGCTTCAGGATGCAATGCTTTTATTTTATTATGTTCCTGTAAATAAAATTCTTTTTGCGTCTGTTTCTTGAAGCCTACTAATTTGTTAATCGCTAGTTTTTTTTTTTTTGTATCCATGTAGGGATCTCTGATGTTATCTTACGAGAAGGTTTTGGCAGGTTTATAAGGTCATACTTAACCATAGCTTGGTTGAACCGAAGGTATGTGGGTTTGGATATGTATGTTTCCTGCAGTAAACATTTATCAACATTTTATTTGCAAATATTTTGTGAATTTTATTTCCTGGAAGTCGTGCAATTCTGAAACCATATCTTATAAGGAGTAAGTCTCTCCGCATGTCCAGTTTAGGTTCGTTTGCTTCAACAAGCAGACTTGAGATTGGACTAGTTTTGAAGGCTCCTGTAGCAAGTCTTATTCCCGCATTGTGAACCGTGGCTAACCTTTTTAACAGCTTCGGTTTTGCTGATCCATAAATCGAGCATGCGTAGTCCAATTTTGATCTTATCATTTGTCGGTAGAGCTGCAGAAGCACTGTTCTGTCTGCACTCCATTTATAGCCTTTAACCTTCTCTTCCTCTTTATATTCATATCCATAAAACATTTTGCACGTAGCTGCTCAATATGGTCTTTCCAAGTAAATTTTGAGTCGAAAATGGGCCCGAGATACCTTATTTGAGACACCTGAGGTATTCCCTTCCCTGCTAGTGTAAGTTCTGGCATTGTATTGTTGCGCTTTCTTGAAAATTTGATAAATTTAGTTTTACTTGAGGAAAAGATAGCCTTATCCTAATAGCCCAGTCATTCAGTTATTTTTATACTTATTAAAATTTAATCTGCAGATGTAGCTCAATGGATTCAAAAACCCTAAATTTGATAAGGGTGTCCTCAAGCGAAAATTTTCTGTCTCTTTTTTTTCAGTTGTTCTTATTAATCGCTGCCAGACTAAATGTAACTAAAACAGGGCAATATCTGGTTACTTTTTTTTATTAATAGTATCCCCCCCCCCCCCNAAACATGTAACCCTGCTAAAAAAATAATTATCTTGATAGTTACATCCTCATCATTCCTGATTTGATCAAGCTGCCTGGAAATTATAAATAATTAACACCATTTTTATTTATAAATGTATGTATATTATAAAATATATATTTGTATCGAACAAGTAATAAAGAAATGTTTAATTAAACATAAACAAAACAGAGGTAAAGAGTACTTAAAATATATTGGTGCACTAAATTTACATCAAAATAATTTCTAAGTTGCACCCATACATAAGTTTGATTTGTCCATTTTTCGACTAGAGAAGTATACTTTCATTACTCTTACTGCTAATACAAAAAATATTTTAAATATTTATAATACAAATAAGGAACTATAATTAAAATAGAAAGAAAAATATTTATGAAACATAAGGAACATTTTAAATATACAAGGAACAATGTGGGTTGAGTGCACTATCAATGGAAATAAGGAAATGTATCTTAAATTCTATGTAAAAAATGTTGGTAAATAAAAAAATGTAAATATTTCAATTGTTCAGTGACTCCACCCTTAGCCAGCTTTTTATGAACATGATTTGTTTCAAATATGGTAAATCATACTTTTACATTATACAGTTACAGTTACATTTATACAAAAATAAATAATAATATAAACACTTTTTAATTAAACACTTGTTATATAACTTTTTTTTTTTTTTTTTTGTCCTGGAGTTATGAATAACAAAAACCTAACCATCCGATTAATAATTAAAACATTACAAAATTGTGATTAAAACTCCTCAGATCAGTCATTTTGTGATAACACAATTATTAGACAAAAAAGCTTAAGGATTAGATTAATAATAGAGATCAAAGTTATCATCACAGCATTATCAGTCGTAGCAAGATGTCAGACTACAATCTTGTGAAAAATTAATTTTCTCTAAAAATTAATATACTTTTCTCATTGATGATATGGTTTAAAAAATTCAAGGCACAGGTTAACCTTGCACTGGTCGCACATGGTTTTACTGTATTTTTGGCTTGGCCTTAGTGCTGCATCTTGCACATCTCCTACACTTTTCAACCTTAACAGGTATATGAATTCCAACAAAGCGAGACGGTTCAGGTGCTGTAAACTTTGCCCTTGTTACTGGCATGACTGGTGTTGGCGGTGGAGTAATTTTCCGACAGGTAAATGACTCAATTAACATATTGGCCAATTGGTCTCTAAATTGCAACTGTGTCATTGGTTTGCTTTTATTTTTAGATGGCACCATTTTTATCGTTGATATAGTACATATGAATTTACTATGGAAGCATCTAGCAAGTAAAAGAAAATCTTCATCCACCAACGCCGAGATTTCCAAGAGACAGTGTTGCATGCTGACAACTGATCAAACAATTCAACTCCACCCATGAACTTATTATATATGGCGATAGGCTTAGGGCATTCAATTTCATCTTTTATTCCTTCTCTATTAGTTCTTTGTATTTTGCTTCTTTTTCTTGGGTTCGCCATATTTATGACCACATTGACACATTTTTATCCTCTGTCCTTCCACTTCACTACACTTAGATCATCTGCACAAATATAATCACTCTCACCAAATTTATTATGGAGATCACCAGGAAATAATTTTCTGTTTGAAAGTATATATTGGGGCACAGCAAAAAACACCTTTTTTAGTAAGTTTTTGAACTAATGATATTCCGGAAAAGAATCTATCAAAAAAGATGCAATAGCCCTTTTAAAAAAATCTTTCATAAGATTTAATACTACAGCTTTTCCCAGAGGAGAAGCATGTTGAGTCAGCTTTCCTTGATAGATTTCAAAATCTAACAAATATCCATTTGTGGAATCAGCTATTGCCCAGACTTTGAATCCTCGTTTAACGGGCTTCATTGGTATATATTGTTTTAAGCTGTGCCTTTCCTTGAAGGGCACCATGCTTTCATCTAATGAAAAATACCTCGATGGGTTGTTATCTTAAAAAAATTTTGGAAGTAGATCTAAAAGAGGTCTTAACTTATAAAACACATCAAAGTTAGGAGAGCCTCTAGAGGAACCACTCTATTATCATTGACTTGTAAGTATCTCAGTATTTTAAGAAATATTCTTTGTGGCATCACATCACAAACCCTCTGTACCCTAAAATTAAGGTTCACTGACAATATAAACGTAGAGAAGGCACACGATGAAAGCCCATGATTATCAAGACTCCGAAAAAAGCCTTCAACTCGTCTACACTTAAATCGAGAGTAGTGCCCTTTTGAGTAGCATACATATTAGACTGATTCACAAGTAAGTTTAAAATCTCCAAATTATAAAATGTAAAAAAAAAAAAAAATTCTAATGGGTTTGAAATATTAACCTGTATATTTTTTGGACCATTTGGCATTTCAAACTTGGTTTTCTTATATGTGTTGTGATACGACCTCGTTCTTTTGGTCCATATTGGCGGGGGAATATCTTCTTCCTCATCATCGGCATCACTTCCAGGTGAAGATTCCACCCAATAATCTTAATCCTCAAGCACGAGTGGTTCAGCTGGAATTGGAGAATCCCTAGGAACTGGTTGGGTTGGTTCATTTGCACCGTCTGATGATGATGAAAATCCAGCAGAAGAATCTGACAGTTGTTCAGTCGAAGAACCAGATCTTGTCCGAACTGAAGCAGAATCTGCAAAAAAAAAATAAATTAAGTAAAGTTAGACAGACATATTCCACATCTTAAAATTATTTCATCATAAATAAAATCAACTAACTAATAAATAACCAAATAATAAACCGAACTAAAAATTATTCCAAGTTAAAAACCCAGGTATTCATTTCTTATACACCCCTCGCAATTAAAAATGTACCAATTATGTTCGTAGAAGCTACTGGAGAGGGCAACCGAAGAGCACTACCATACTACTAGAGTTCTCATTACAATGAAAGATACTCTGGATTACATTAATTTATCACATATGATTTTTTCATGGAACAGGTATTTTTAGAATATTATGCCCTGGACTAGAACTCAGTTAGTGGTAGGATAACCGTGATTGTAGAGCGTCAACTCTTCAACCTAGATAGCAATGCTTCAAGGTTCGGGGTTAAAATTCTGATCCGAGAGATATCTGTTTCCTAGCTTCGGCAGCACAAGGAGTGTTATTGTGTCCTACAATCATAATGGAAATAGTGGAAGGGCTCCAAAAACGTTGGGCTACTCACTAAGGTTCGAACAAGAATTTCCCCTCGCCTACTTATTTCTACTACTGAAATCAAGACCCAACTTATAATCGCATTATAACTTAAAATAAGTCATTAAATAATACTCCCAGCAAAAATCTGGGCTACTTATACCTATTAAAATAAATTAAAAGTAAAAAGCATTATTCTAATGGAAACATTTCTATGTCATCATAAGATTTGTTGTTATCAGCAACAAAACCTTTCACCTGAGCCCACACAAGCTCAATAGAGTTGTAATGACTGTGGTACGGAGGCACCCTACCACTTTCAATACACCCAGTCATAATATCACTGTAAAACTGTGTAGCATTAAGTTGACGGTAATCACCACATGGTCTTATGCCTCCGCCTTTCTTCATAACTATGTGTAGAGGGCTAGACCACTGACTGTTAGAAGGTCGGCAGATTCCGTCGCCATCATCTGCCGGAACTCTTCACGAGCCGCGTTATACTTGTTGGGCGCAGTACGACAAATATCGGCGCAATATTGGAGCGTGTGATGTTACTGGTGGACCGGTGGTTTCAATGTAATGCATCACGTCATGCACTGGATCTCGTAGAGACGCTGATGATGGTCGTAGTATAGCTGGAAATTTGCTTAGTATATCAGTACACCACTCCCCTAAAGGTACAGCCGATATTGATTGAGCAGGTAGAGAAGCAAGCTTGCCCTTATACGTGAGTCCCATGGTTCGATCCACTAATTGCTGTCCCTTTAGATCGACTATAATACCATAACGGTGCAGGAGGTCAGCACCTATGATCGGTTGGTTAACATCAGCAAGTATAAAACTCCAGATAATCGGTCGATGGAGTCCGAGGTCCAAGTGCTTGGTAGCCTCTCCGTAAGTAGGTATAACCGTACCATTGCCAGCATAAAGAAGGAATGATGATGGCCCTTGTTTGGGACATCTTTTAGCCGGCAAGACTGATATTGTTGCCCCAGTATCAATAAGGTAACGAACACCAGTCTTAGGGTCGGCAGCTGAGTCCGCCTCTTCGGCTGCCGGACCTAGTTTTCCGAAGGAGTCTGGCTACCAGTNAGTCGAAGAACCAGATCTTGTCCGAACTGAAGCAGAATCTGCAAAAAAAAAATAAATTAAGTAAAGTTAGACAGACATATTCCACATCTTAAAATTATTTCATCATAAATAAAATCAACTAACTAATAAATAACCAAATAATAAACCGAACTAAAAATTATTCCAAGTTAAAAACCCAGGTATTCATTTCTTATACACCCCTCGCAATTAAAAATGTACCAATTATGTTCGTAGAAGCTACTGGAGAGGGCAACCGAAGAGCACTACCATACTACTAGAGTTCTCATTACAATGAAAGATACTCTGGATTACATTAATTTATCACATATGATTTTTTCATGGAACAGGTATTTTTAGAATATTATGCCCTGGACTAGAACTCAGTTAGTGGTAGGATAACCGTGATTGTAGAGCGTCAACTCTTCAACCTAGATAGCAATGCTTCAAGGTTCGGGGTTAAAATTCTGATCCGAGAGATATCTGTTTCCTAGCTTCGGCAGCACAAGGAGTGTTATTGTGTCCTACAATCATAATGGAAATAGTGGAAGGGCTCCAAAAACGTTGGGCTACTCACTAAGGTTCGAACAAGAATTTCCCCTCGCCTACTTATTTCTACTACTGAAATCAAGACCCAACTTATAATCGCATTATAACTTAAAATAAGTCATTAAATAATACTCCCAGCAAAAATCTGGGCTACTTATACCTATTAAAATAAATTAAAAGTAAAAAGCATTATTCTAATGGAAACATTTCTATGTCATCATAAGATTTGTTGTTATCAGCAACAAAACCTTTCACCTGAGCCCACACAAGCTCAATAGAGTTGTAATGACTGTGGTACGGAGGCACCCTACCACTTTCAATACACCCAGTCATAATATCACTGTAAAACTGTGTAGCATTAAGTTGACGGTAATCACCACATGGTCTTATGCCTCCGCCTTTCTTCATAACTATGTGTAGAGGGCTAGACCACTGACTGTTAGAAGGTCGGCAGATTCCGTCGCCATCATCTGCCGGAACTCTTCACGAGCCGCGTTATACTTGTTGGGCGCAGTACGACAAATATCGGCGCAATATTGGAGCGTGTGATGTTACTGGTGGACCGGTGGTTTCAATGTAATGCATCACGTCATGCACTGGATCTCGTAGAGACGCTGATGATGGTCGTAGTATAGCTGGAAATTTGCTTAGTATATCAGTACACCACTCCCCTAAAGGTACAGCCGATATTGATTGAGCAGGTAGAGAAGCAAGCTTGCCCTTATACGTGAGTCCCATGGTTCGATCCACTAATTGCTGTCCCTTTAGATCGACTATAATACCATAACGGTGCAGGAGGTCAGCACCTATGATCGGTTGGTTAACATCAGCAAGTATAAAACTCCAGATAATCGGTCGATGGAGTCCGAGGTCCAAGTGCTTGGTAGCCTCTCCGTAAGTAGGTATAACCGTACCATTGCCAGCATAAAGAAGGAATGATGATGGCCCTTGTTTGGGACATCTTTTAGCCGGCAAGACTGATATTGTTGCCCCAGTATCAATAAGGTAACGAACACCAGTCTTAGGGTCGGCAGCTGAGTCCGCCTCTTCGGCTGCCGGACCTAGTTTTCCGAAGGAGTCTGGCTACCAGTGGCTGATCTATTTTTCCATGAGCAAGGGGCCCTGCACTTTTTTACCTCCTTGCCGAATCGCTGGTGGTAATAGCACATAATAGCACTCGGCTCCTGGAGCGGCTTCTCGACTGGTCGTGGGATGACTTTAATTGCAACTTCACAGAAGCAAGCTCGGCGGTGAGAAGTTCAATGGCTTGTAGTATAGAGTCTCCTAAAGAGGTTACGGTAGATGGTGTGGATGGCCGCGTCTGGTCGACAGAACCTATGGCCGGTTCGTAAATCTCCGTGAGCCGGTCAGCCATTGATGCATTTATGTGGTTCTCTGATGTATTTATTTTATTTAAAGTAAATTCTAAATCTGTTATTAATTTTAACAATTCTTTATTATGTTTCAAATTATTTGTATTAAAATTATGTCCTAGACTTAAAAAGTTATTTATTTCTACAGGTATTTCTATATTTGTTAGATTTATGCACCATTACAACCAACCACCAATACAATGCAACCATTTGCACCATTTATACAATTTATTATATTTTTCTAAATCTGACTCTTTTTTAGTTACACCTTTCTTACAAAAATTCTCTCTAATTTTATTTTTATCAATTCTATTTTATTATTTATTAGATTTTGTTTATTGATTTTTAATTTTGTTTTCATATTATTTAATATTTCTACTAATTTATCTGCTAATATAGCATTATAATTTTTAATCATATTTGTTAAATTATTTATCTCTCGTTTTATTTTATTAATATTCCAGTAGCATTGTTTTAAATCTAATTTTAATAAATTATAGTTAAAATCTTTAAAGAAATTAGGCATTTTTACGCGCATCTAAATAAGCCCGGCCAATACACTTTATCCTATACACATCCATTGGGTTCATTGCTTTCAGGCCTGGATCACCAATAACATCAAGCCATTTTCCAAAACGGTTAAATGCATCTTTAACTGGATGTGGAAAATTAGAAAAGAGAACACGAACATCATTGAATTTTAAAACTATATCTTAATCAACCCTAAGCATAAACTTAGTTACATACAGATCAACACAGTTACAATGGAAAATTTTATGCAGCCAGCACAATGTCTGCACATAAGTAATAAACTTAGGATCAATTAATTTGGGCTTATAAAGTAAAAAGCTATTGAATGTAATTTACGCTTGGCAAGCATCAGTTTGGCAACCGGGTTCTCAGCATTTCCTCACAATGAACGCTTGAAAAAACAATTTTTTGAGACGATAGTTAAAGAAATTCAAAAGCTAAGAAACCTAGATTTTTGTAGTTGCAAGGGATAGCAGATGAATAATATTAAAAGTAAGAATTAGGTGAAAGGTTGTAAACAAAAGGGTTCATTTACGTTTAAGGATTAAGTACCTGGTGGGGTTGTTTTTAGAGTCCCGTTAGGGGTTTGGGCATTTGTAAAAATATGCAGGATTACAAGAAAGAACTTATGAAGTTAACTATTAACTTACCTGTTTTGACGAGATATTTACTCCTTTCTTCATTCAAAACATATCATACACTTCCAATACTACATTAGATGACTTAACCACAGAATATTTCCATAATTTATCTAAAAAATATTATCTTATTAAAGCACAAAAATCAAAAACAAATGTATACTTGAATATACGTTATAACGAATTTTCACATTTCATATTTAATTACAGCTTAAATAAAGCAAAATGTTTTGCCGAGGTTTATTGGCGGTGATTATAAAGATACAATTAGGTTTGCTCCAACAGCATGAAATTTCCCGCTAATGAGAAGGACGCATTTTAAATCAAACTCGCTGCGGCTTCTAGTGGTTGCCCCTGGAACTAACTGAAAGTACATACTGTTATCCATAGAGCGCCACCCCCCTCTGTGGGGGTCTGTTCCGACGCCATAGGTCTTGGACTCGAACATGTTCTTCTTGCCGCCTCTGCCGCCGATTCTTTCAGGGGCCCTCCTGTTGATGACCACTGGCACTCCACTGCCTACGTGACTGGACTGCCGCCGAAGGAGGGAAAGTCTCCCTCACGTATAACCCAAGTGCTGCCAACGTTTTTCTTCTTCAGGACGACGGCTGGTCGCTGCTCGTACGATAATTCGCTGGAGCTAGGGAGCCCCGAAGCCCGTCTTCTTCCTCCGCCGACATCTCACCGGGTGGCGAGAACACTGGCGGGAATTCTTCTATGGCCCGGTCTGCGTCGAAAACTTTTGATCGAGTCGAAAGACCGCTCCGTGAAGAATGCTGCAAGTTCCTGGTTGATCCCAAGTCCGCGGTAAATACTGAATATATTATAATATAGCTCGCGGTAAATACTGAATATATCTTGGAGACTTTTGTAACTCTTTTCGTAAGCACCTGGTCCTGGTATCAATGTTTTTGAAATTATTTTACACGTAGGCAAAACATATGTAAGATTTAAAGCATAAACAAACTTTCTAAATCCTTCATCTTCAACTATGCTAAACGGTTAAAATCTTTAGTAAAAAGATCAACTAAAAAGTCGTCAATTTGCCTCTTTTTGTGTATGGGCATTTTTAATAATTACTCACAATTTGTTGGCAATTAAAGGAATCTGCATTACATTGTTGCTTATAATTGGTGTTGGCGTTGGAGGTAGAGGGTTTAACTTTGCCATTGATTTGAGAAGACTGTTGCTGTGATTGAGTTTGAGTAGGCAAATCGCTTCTATCGAAAGGCGAAACTGTCGATGCAGAGGTTTCTTATAGCGAATTTCGGTGCTGGTTCCGTTTCAAAAAGACTGACTGTAGGATTCTTCCGTTTTAAATGTTTGTTTATTTTTTAAATTTGATGACGAACTTTTGTACGATAGCATTGATTTACACAAGTCACAGTCACATTTTGTGCACACATCGTTATTAGTATCAGCCGTAAAAAATTTCCAAAAAAACGAGGTTCTTTTTTGTTTGTTTATTTTTAGCTGACTACCTCCAACAAATTTATATTCGTTGGAGGGAGGCAAAAAGCAAACCCTAATTGTAGGGACCACGATTTTAGACTTCACAAAAGGAAATAAGAGCATTTTTCGGGGACTAATTTCTTTTGGCTGTCAAAAGAGTTAAGAACAAATTTAGCAGAATATTATACATCGAATGGGACTGGTGAAGCCGCTGAGGAATTATCCAATATTGAAAATGAAGAATAAACATATTCAATCGCGCTCAGCCAAATGAACGAAAATTTTATATATCGAGCCACAATTGAAAGTATTCCTCAAGAAATCAAAGTGATTTTAGATCAATTCGAAAAACTTATCCCGGCAGAAAAGTCTGTACTCGGACAAAATACATTGAATATCATTTTGCGCCGATTATGCCAACGGAAGCGATAATTTTTTTAAATTAAGAGCTACCACTCTTCCAAAAGCGTCAAACTCGTCCTCTTCGATGGTTTCGAGGGATTTTTTTTTACGTCAGTCAGTTCTTGCACTGCCTTTAGTAGTTCCCCACGTCTTTTTTTAGATGTCTGAGGTTTGGGAGAAAGAAGAGTTGGGCTTGGAGGTGCTCTATTCTCACAGCTAGGCGGTTGGATGTCGCTCATTTCGCCTTGGTGAGTAGTGTCATTGGCTGATGATGATGTCCCGCCCTAAAATAAGAAAAATAAATATTATGAAAAATTCAAATACAAATAAACAATTTTATCTATTTCTAATGAATAATCCCCCGTGTACTGAACAAGAATGGCTAAATCTTCCACGGATCCAATAAGCGATGGAATTTCCCTTTCTGCGGAGCTTAATGGCGTTAGTAGACCACAATTATTGTTTTACTTATATAGACGTTGGTTGCAACGGTATAGTTTCAGACGGCGGAGTATTTCGAAACTGTTCCCTTTCTAGAGCTCTAGAAAATGGACTTTTACCTTCTGGACATTGTATAGTCGCGGATGATGCTTTCTGTGGACAACAGAGCTCAAAAAAGGGGGAATAAAGTTTCTTCTCCAAATGGAGAGAGAAACCAAAAATATATATATAAAATATAAAAGAAATAAAAAGCAGCGACTTACATCGGTGTGTGTTCGGCCGTCAACTGTGTGGTCGGTCTGGGCTGCGACACCTAGTTCGGTTCCATCCACCAGGTAGCAGCACCGAACGGACGGAATTTAAATATTTGATTTTAACTATTTAAAACAACTGTCTTCCGTTATATGGCGTAAGCTTATAACTCCGTGGCGCCGTGAAATATATATATATATAGAAATTAAGAAATAAAATATAATTGATAAATAGAGGTAGAAGGATGTCAGGCTCCGACATACAGAAATCGCTCTGGGATTTCAAAGGGAAGAAAAAAAATTAAAAAAAAAGGCAAAAGGAGCAAAGCTTGAAAATATATTATTAAATATAAAATAAGTAAAATAATAAAATAGAAGCAAATGAAAAGGGAATAGGAAGAGTAGGGAGGGAATTAAAAGGAAAGGGAAAGAAGGAGGCTATTGAGAAGGAAGTGGGCTCAACTTCACCACAGGGCGAAGGTAAGTCCCTCGTGAAGTCCGTACTTTGGCAACTCGGACTACCCCATCCCTACCTGGATGGACTTCTTCCACTCTCCCTACTAGCCATTGCATAGTAGAAATCTATTTTCTAATAGAAGAACTAAGTCTCCAACCTTAAGGTTAGAAGTAGGAGATGTCCATTTAGAGCGATGTTGCAAAGTATATAAGTAGTCGCGACTCCATCTTCGCCAAAAGTCTTGAGATGTTTTTTTGAAGAAGTTGCCAACGATCTAGCATATTCATCTTGACCTCCTCTAAGTCACGTTCAGGTAGGGCAGTTAGGGCTGAACCTATTCAAAAATGACCTGGAGTTAGGACATCTAACTCCCTAGGGTCAGATGAAAGGGAACACAACGGTCTGGAATTGAGGATGGCTTCTATTTTACAAAATAGAGTCGACATTTCCTCAAACGTATTTCCTCTCCTACTACTCTTTTTTACAATGGTGCTTCACAGAACGGATGCCCGACTCCGCGAGTCCGTTCATGTGTGGAGAAGAAGGTATATTAAAATTCCACGAAATACCTTTTTTAGTAAGGGTGTCAGAAATCTCCGAGTTAGCGGACAGCAAAAACTTATAAAGCTCTGCCAAGTATCTTGCCGCTCCAACGAAGTTTGTTCCACAGTCGGAAAAGATAGAGTGGCAAATTCCACGTCTGGAAACAAAACGGTTAAGAGACGCGATAAAGGCGTCAGTGGACAGATCGGACACTACCTCTAAATGTACTGCCTTAGTGGCTTGACAAACAAACAAATATAAATACGACTTATATGTTTTAGCACCTCTTCTTTTACACTGAAAGGACCACCGAAATCAATAGCTACATTGATAAATGGTCTGCCTTGAGTAACACGAGGCAACGGTAAGTCACCCATAAGAGGAGCTTTAACTTCAGAAACACTAACTCGATGACAAACATTGCATTTAGCTAGCCGAGAACGTATAACATTTCTGGCCGATATAATCCAGAATTTCCTACAAAGGAGGGATTGTACAGTGCGAGGTCCTACATGAAGATAGGCCACATGATAGTAATCAACAAGAATAGTCGTGAAGTGACTCGACTTAGGAAGAAGTAAAGGATGAATAGCACTAACAGGTGCAGTAGAATTCACCAGGCGGCCCCCCACCCTAAGAAGACCTCTGGGGTCAATGAAGGGTTTAAGAGCTTGGACGGCTGATGAACAGGTTTTCCCACTGGAGAGCAAACGTAAGTCTTTATCGAAATGAACTTCTTGCACTTTACGAACAATGACTAATAAAGCGTCCTGCATCTCTGTAAAAGTTAAAGGGCCAAGAGTTCTATTTTCTAGAGCTACTTTAGAATTTTTAAAGAAACGGAAACACCAAGCTGTTACCCGTTGAATTTTAATAAAAGATGAAAATTGACACAAAACAGGAATAGAATCTTCACTTAATACCAATGTATTTACCGTCGAATAAGTTTTAAGTTCAGGTGTAGTTTTACTAACAACTGAATAGTCTTTAGAAATAGGCCACTTATCTACAGGACTTGAGAGCCATAAAGGATCGTTCCACCACAACGGATGGTTTAACAATTCAGACGGCTTCAAACCACGGGACGCGCAGTCTGCTGGATTTTCAGAAGAAGAAATATGATGCCATGAAGAAGGCGATAGTGTTTCTAATATTTCCGAAACACGAGTTCCTACAAACGTTTTTAGTAAATGAGGGGATGTTCTCAACCAAGTGAGAACAGTGGTTGAATCTGAGAACGTATACACTTGTTTAACAGATATGACGTCAGTTAAAGAGGACAACATATATTTTATAAGACGTGTTAAAAGCACAGCACCACACAATTCTAAACGGGGAACTGATAGAGTTTTCAAAGGTGCAACTTTGGATTTAGCCAAAACAATATGAGTTGTAGAACAATTTCGGTTTGTTACGCGTAGATAAACAACTCCTGCGTAGCCACGCTCCGACGCATCAGAAAAACCCACAAGTAAACATTCAGAACAGGCGTTAGTAGAAAAATATCGAGGTATTCTGGTATGAGATATGTCAGAAAACTGGTTTGCAAATGCTGTCCATTCCTCTTCCAAATATGAGGGAACCTTATCGTCCCATCCAAGTCCTTAACGCCATAAATGTTGAATAATTAATTTGGCTCTGAAAATTATGGGACGCAACCAACCGAGAGGATCATATATCCTAGCTATATGAGATAAAATAGATCTTTTAGTGGAAACCAAATTAATAGAGGAAATTTTATAGAAAAAACAATCAGTTTTCGCGTCCCACTGTAATCCTAAAATATTCACTGAGGAAGGACTCTCGGAATCAAATGATAAAAAGGAGTCTGGCTCAGATCCTGGGACACCGACTAATACGGAAGGTTCATTACTACTCCACTGATGTAGCTCAATACCTCCGCGATTTAACAGAGTAATAAGTTCATTCTTCAATTGAAGAAGTTCAGTCTTAGAGGATGTACCACTTACTATGTTGTCAACATAAGTATCGTATAAAAGAGACTTAGATGCCAAAGGCCAGTCAATCACCAACTGGCGAACGGAACGAAGCGCTAAATAAGGCGCGGGCGCAGTGCCGTAAGTAACGGTTTTCAATTGAAATTTCTAAAGTTCCTCAGAAGGGGAGGATCTCCATAACATATGCTCATAAACTCTGTCTTCAGGACGAATTAATATTTGGCGAAACATTTTACACATATCAGCGACCAAAGCATTAAGGTGAAAACTAAACCGTGTAACAACTATACAAATGTCCAGTTGTAACTTGGGACCAGTAAGAAATAATTCATTTAAAGAAGTTTGATTTTGAAGTTTTGCCGTAGCATCAAAGACTACACGCACTTGAGTGGACATACTGTTCGCCTTAATAACAGGGTGGTGTGGAATAAAATATTTACCACATGAAGGCGTGGTATTAACTAACTCCATATGGTTTAGAGTTTCATATTCAACAATAAAATCACTGTAAGCTTGCTTAAGCTCGGGGTGTCGACTTAGTCGACGTTCACAAGTGTGAAGACGTTTAAGAGCCAAATGATAAGAAGAAGACGGAGAAGGAAGTGAAGGACAATTGTCTTTAAATGGTAAAGGCACTACATAACGACCAGTAGAGTCACGATAATGTAAAGAAGAAAACAACTCTTCACATCTTAGATCCTCAGGGTTTTGGGGGAAAGATCGAGGCGGTTCCTCACACTCCCAAATTTTTTTTAATAACTCGTCCACAGGAGGATCCAAAGTAGAAAGAAGAGAAGTAAAGTTAACAGAGGAAGAAGACGTTTCTACCTTTCCTGTAATAACCCAACCAAATATACTGTGTAAAGCCGAAGGACCGATATTAGAAGTCGAAGAGAGATGTTGACCATCGTAGATCTGGGGAAACAGATCCGCTGCCACAAGAAAATCAATCGGAGACGGCGAATCAAAATTAGGATCGGCTAAGACTAAGTGTTTAAAGCGTTGACAAACAGAAGTCGGAACTTTAACACTCGGCATGTCTGAAGTGATTCTAGACAATATTACTGCTTCTGTATTTAACTGAGGCAAATTACTATCGCGCGGTTTCAGAACGCAAGAAGTGATTCCCTTCACTTGAACGTGACTTTTACTAATCCCTGAAAGGGAGATAGAACACTGCCTAATATCTAAGCCTAAACGCTGAACACAGGAAGAAGTTATTATAGAAGTCTGGGCACCAGAATCAATTAAAATCCGAACAGGTTGAAACTTTCCTTGATAATCTCTAATATCAACAACGGCCGTACCTAATAAAACAGTAGAATGACGCATAGTGCCGCTATTGTTATTTAAAGTTGCCTGACAATCAGACTGGGTCAAAGTGCAATCAACTGATTGTTCAACAGGGTTGACAGTATGCAATTGCTCAGGGGAAGAATCGGTTGTATTTGATAGGTGAAGTAATTCATGGTGGCGTTGACCACAATGACACACTGACTTAGATGGACACTCGTTTAACATGTGTGATCCTTTTAAACAATTAAAACAGAATCTAAGATTTCTCATTTTAGCTTTTCGCTGTACAGGGGACATCTCAAGAAACTTAGGACATTTTTGTATGCTATGATTTAATTTACAAATGCAACACTGACTAGACTTATCTGAAGAAGAGATAAATGTTTTCTTAACAGAAGATTTTGAATAAGGTTTAGTCTCTTTTCCCGAAGAATTAAGTTTATCAGATTTTATTTCGAGATTTAGTTAAACAAGATACCTCTAACACTTTAGCGTGGTTCTCTACAAAAATCATCAACTGATCGAAAGAAAGAATTTCTGAACAAAGGTAATTTTGTTCAAAAAGTTTTCTTGTATTATACGGTAAACGCTGTAAGCCAAGATGTAAAAGAATAAAACTAGACAAGTCAGGTATATTTACTGCTCGCAGAGCGACAACAGAATGACAAAACTGTTCCAGAAAATTATTTAAATTTGAAGAAGTTTCTTTAGTTAAAACGGAAAAATTAAGTATTCTTTCAAGAATATCAGTTACTCTTTTATCTTGATATTTTCGGATAAGAGAGTCCCAAACAATTTTATAATTTTGGCTAGTAATAGGTAAACTACCTCTAGCGTTAATAAGTGCCGAACCAGTTACGGCTGATAAGAGATATTGAAATTTATCAATATCACTAATCGCTGTGTTGTCATGAAATAACGACTTAAACGTGTCGTAAAACGACGGCCAATTTTTGAAAGAAGAGTCCCAAGTGGGAAGTTCGATTTCAGGAAGACGCGGTCTGGTCGACTTAGGACTTTCCGAACACTTACTAAGATCGAAAGTGGTTTGAGAAATGACGTAGAAGGGTTAAAAGCTGCCAATTGGGTGCTGGCTAATGCCTTAAAGTTTTTCCAGTTCTGGTTTTGCTCCTAAAAAATTAGAACCATTATCGCTATAAATACGAGCAGGGCAACCGCGATAAGCTATAAATCTCTTAAGAAACATTATTTGTTGTTAGATTTGATGGCAATGTGTTATGTGAATTGCAAGCTTCCAATACCTTACATCGTTTTTGAAGAAAGGCTAGGAACTGCATGTAATAGGAAGATTATTACAGGCAATCTCAGTTTCTCATGCTCGTTTCGTGTATCTATCTAATTTTGTTGAAACTTTAAGGATAATCATAGTGTCCCAGGAATGTGTAGGCAACCTGTTATGTCTTGTCCCTTCGACGAAGCCTGCTGTGTCGAAGGACCTCGCCGCCGGTCCGACGAACCTCGGTCGCGTCGCAGATGACAGACTTCCGCCTCCTGTTTGACCTGAACCTCGGGTTGTCGAGTCCACTTAACGTTAGCAGCCGCTTCCTTAACGCTGGCGATTCGCACTGCATTTTCAAATGTGAGATTACCGACCTCCTCTTCACACAGACGATCCTGAATAATTCCCGATTTCAAACCGGATATAAATATATCCCTGAGCAGCGTGGTGAGTTCGGTGCCAAAGGTGCACTTGGACGCAAGGCTTCTTACACGAGCAGACCATTCTTTTACGGTTTCACCTTGCTCTTGCCTCGCATGGTAAAAGTCCCGACGAAACACAAAAACACTCTTAGGCGGGGTGAAATGCTCATCGAGTTGTGCAATAAGATTTTTAATAGAGACCTGTTCCGGCACCGAGGGTACGCACAAATCTTGCACTAATGCGTACGATTCTTCTGATAAACATGTTAATAAAATCGCACGCTTTTTGCCCTCGTCCGTTATATCATTCGCCACAAAATAATTATTTAATTTTCGATAAAAAATTTTCCAGTCACTATAACGGTGATCAAAATTCAACGTACCCTGAACGATTGACGCCTTGGGTCCTGAGGTGATATTTTCCGGCTTCGCCGACTTTTCGGGGTCCAGCATCCTCGTCGCCAATAAATGTTATGTCTTGTGATAACACTTTTCACATTTTTATTAGATTTGAGTAAGGGCTAATTAGAACGTAATAATTATAGACCATGTATGTAGTTGAATATATATATAGAGGGAGCCATATTCACACACGGCTGTACCAAGACTGACTCCTCGGAAGCCCGGTACGACATTGTCTCCCCTCCACTTGCTTTATTGATAAAAAATCATACATCAGATATACATTACATTTAGGTTCATATATATAACACAACCCAAGAATTTTTAAAGCTCGCATTCTATGTTCGATCGTATCTATAGCTGAGCGTAAGAGAATTGGTGATTCCTTGTCCATACTAGGAATGTCCCAAGATTTTCTGTAGGTGATTACTGATATAATCTGTTTATTTCGAAAACGATTGTCTAATAGTTGCAAAGCAATTTAATAGTTTTCTTCGGATAACTCAAGTGTTGATATTAAGTCTAAGGCTTCTCCCTTCAGAGTAGATTTCAGATTATGATACTTCTGAATCGTTTGAATGTGTTTATTCTTATCGATAAGAGATTTGAATAGTTCCATATCAGCTGGGAACTCATCATAACCTCCCTTAAACTGAGAAAGTGAAATAGAAGTTTCTGACCACTGTTTCCTATAATTACTGGAGCACACTTGAACAAAATTACATGGTTTTTAACAACAAGTACTACACCTCGGAGAGCTTAGCTATGGGATCTCCCCTAAACCCTTTACTTGCAGATTTATTTATGAACCATATTGAAAGTAACATCTTCAACTCTAATGATAACCTCCTCATGAACATTTTCTATTGGTACAGACACGTTGACGAAATTATTTGTCTCTGAGTAGGGACTGATATATTACTACACCAATTTTTACCAAGCATTAACTCCATTCACCCCAAAAACAGAGAAAGATTGATCCATTAACTTCTTTTAACCATTACTGAAGTAAATCTTGTTCTTGTGACTTGTTTGAAACAGGCTAACTTTTCCAAAGTTTGATTCTGTTTTGTGGCATATTTCTTGTGTTGTATTCATTACATAGCCTATTTAAAATTCCTTCCTTTCTTTATGGTGTAATTCCTCTTGGTAATATCCAATTTTCCGCATCAGGGAAACCATTTTTTTAAATATATATATTTCGTAAAAGTCAAGTTCTATATCTATTCCGTGGAGATCTCTTTTTATCGTCAACTTGAATGATTTTTTGGGCAGTTACATGTAAAAAATCATGAACCTTGGTTCAAGGTTTTATTTTATTTAATATATAAACTGATGCTGCTAGATCCTTCCTTTTACAAAAATTAGGTAATTTAACCAAAGTTTTTTTTTTGCTTTTGAAGTGTATATGACAGCATCTTTGAAATTGTAAACCTTTCCTTTTTCTTTTAGAGACTTTCCACAAGATGATGGAAGCAGTCTGCTGACCTGAATTTATGCCCGAGCTTAAAGTAATAAACACAAATTTTTCTAGGGCAATGTTTGGAATATTATAAACATCAGTTATAAATAAGAAAAAAAAAAATGCCCAATTTTTATTTTGAGCCATACAATTATCCACCCATAAAATAATGTGCTTTATCCCTGTACTTTTTAAAAAAAAAAAATATATAATATGCACAAATGATATCCTCTTTCATCCTTCCTCTAATATGTACCTTCTTGCCAAAGAACCGCAAATGGGTAGAGCTAACTCCTTGATCCCACAGGGACAAAACGTTCACTATGCCATCAGTCGTCGCACGAAAATAACTGACAAACAAGTTAGTAAATTATAACGTTTTGTTAATCTACTGTATAAATAATTTCATTATCAAGGTCACACGATGGTTTCAGCATTATGTTGATACATTTTCTGAGCTTTTTTGCAAATATTATGTGTTTTTCCACGAATGCTATTTCACACTCAATGTGATTTAAAACAGTTTTCTTGTACGACATATTTGCCTCACATACCTCACACTCTTCGAGACCAAGTTTTATAAATGAAATGTTCATTGGATTTAGTACTGATCTGTAAACATTGTAAGAACATTTCATTTCCGAATAAGTTTCCTTAAAATTGTCGCATAAGTTTTTAGTAGAGATATGATGTGTCACTAGGCAGATATTTCCACGATGGTGCATCTAGTTTCTTTCGATACGAACCCCAGTTTGTCATGAAGTAACTTTCCCATTGTCATCGGGTGTCGAGGTAAGCCATTTACACCTGGATTATTATTATTACTACGTCGTTATATACTAATTATACTACGTCGTTGCTATTGAAAATGTCAATGTCTTCTGTATTATTTATGGTGGCATTTGGTCTTTTTTTTTGTTCCAATGGTACGTCCTGAATAATTCCGCCACTGTTCTCTTGCATTATATATATATATATATATATATATATATATATTGTTTAACCTTCTTTAATCTGTTTGGTGTCTAGTCTGGTGTTCTAAGGAGGGTTTTTTTTTATTTTCAGGTCGATTTAATTTCGTTTTTGAGTCTTCAAGGATTTATTTATTTTTAATTTGTTTTTGCTGTCAATGTTATGACTCGAATGATGAGTATAAACTGCACTCTTTTAATACAAGATATTTGAAGTAATCATTACAAAATTAAATATCGTCCAAAAATAAAAATAACAGATTAAATATTTAATAAATCTTGTAATCTTTTAATAATCTTATTAAAAATTTCAAAACCAAATAACTACTAAGTTACAAATTTTGCTGCGCGTATTTTTCAAAACTCGGAGGTAACCACCTTGTTGGTTCAGTTTTTCAATATATATAATATAAACGTGTATAAAATTATGCAAATTTTTGAGACTTGAAAAAACACTTTCTTTTAATTTGTTTACAAAAATTTAGACAATACTCATTTGACAAGAAAAAAAATAAAACAAACAAACAATAAAAAAATAAATAAAAATAAACTAAGTTTGTGGATAAAGGCCACCACCACCACAGTGACAAACTAGGTTTAAGGTATTGTCATTTCTGAACATTAGCTATAGACATATTATTATGGATTAGCGATGTGAAATTGTTTTTATTAGAGATCCAATCTTTTAGATTGGACCTCAATCTTTTAGATTGGACACCTTTAAACGTTGGTAATTTAATTTGTGGAAGTTTAACATTTTGTGGAACAAAAGAACTGTTACTTGCTTGAACTTGAGGATTATCAGGGTTTCCTTCCAATTCTCTTAAAGTGATAAAATATAAAAATAATTTGTTTCAAAGGTTTCCAGGTCTTGTGAATGATCCTCTGATAGATAAGCTAACTCTTGTATTAAGTTGCTATAATCTGTTTAAAGAGGTTTAAATGCTTCTATCCGAGCAGGCAACTGAGATCTTAAGCCGTCAGTATAAGAAGAAATAAAGGTTTCAGTTCTAGTAAGGTTTGATTCTAAATGGGATTTTCTAAAATGCACAAGTTTTTTATGATCAATATTTTTCTTATTTGATTTAGACATTTTACTAGGTTTGAAAATAAATTAATGTTAGTTCCAGTGTGATGTAATGAGGTGGTACTTGCTACTTGATGCAATGGTAGTTCCGGCACGATGCGATGTTAGTTCCAGTGTGATGTAATGAGGTGGTACTTGCTGTTTGATGCAATGGTAGTTCCGGTACGATGCGATGTTAGTTCCAGTGTGATGTAATGAGGTTGGAGAATTGGGGGATTCTGATTGTTAGAATCTGGCCTGCCAATAAAGCACGATAACCAAGAGGGCGGGGAAAATATGGTGAACCCAGAAAAACGTGAATAGATACAAATAATTTTTTGAATTAATAAATAAAATAGTTTTTTAGGTTAAAATAAAAACTGTTTCACCTGCGGTTTTGATGGCTTGAGAGCGGGAAGCGAAGATTTCGGCGTTGGACGTCCATATGACGAAGAATTAAGGTGGGTTCATGATTTTTTGGTCTTAAACACGCGTAGTTCAATCGCGATCGCGGGCTAATACATACTTTTTAAATTGACTGCGAATTAAAGATCTACCATCCCATGAGGCCGGCCGGCACTCAGCTCCCTCTGGTCGGGCGATGTAGTAACCCTATCCTACACAGTCGAGGTTCGTTGGAAGAGAGAGGACGAAGCTTGGCGGTTGTGGTCCAGCAACCCGTGGCGGGCGATAGAGGGGCGGGAAGCATGGTGGGGGTTAAAAATGGTGTGATGGCGTAAACCAATCAGAAGGCAGGAAACTCACTGAGGTATTTTCTTCATTGGCGATAATAAAATAGATATGTATATATGGAAATATATATATATATAACCATATGTGAGAGGCACCAAGGGATGTGCCACGCAAGCGTGACACATAGGAACTGTTCCAACACCAGACAAACATCACAAAATGTTGGCTCGGCAAAACGCCATGTCCTGCATCGTTTCGTCGCTACCGACTCATCAGGGGCCCGACGATGCCCACCCAACTCTGGACCTATACCATATTCAAGAAAATCATATATAGGACTTATCAGAG
>KZ651269.1:90328-106884 GCA_001010745.2 Gerris buenoi | reverse complement strand
AAAAAAAAAAAACCTAATAGAACACAAAATTTTCACACTGGATAAAAAAGGTTACAATCAAAAGAAAAGATTACATCCCAAAGGGAAGGCTCAAAAAACAAAAGAAAACATAAAAACCAAAAGAAAAGATTTACATCCCAAAGGGAAAGCTCAAAAACAAAAGAAAACATAAAAACCAAAAGAAAAAGAGATTTTTGCAGCAGGGGACAAGGTTAATAAAAAGGAAAGACCCTTGAATGGAGTAATAAAAATCCAAAAGAAAACCATAATAAAAACTAACAAATGGGTAAAGGAGCGACCTTACGAACAGGGCGTTTATATATGCCGACCTGAGTGCGCACAGTGACAGCGCGAACGATATTATCCTTGCCAGGGTGTACTTCAATAATGCGTCCAAGAGGATAGGATAGGGGAGGCGAACCGTCTTCTTTTACCCAAACGAGCTGTCCGACCTGTATATTTACCGCGGGATCAAACCATTTTGTTTTAACTTGTAGAGTTTGAAGATACTCACTCAGAATGCAAATGTCAGGAAATGCATAGGTATAATAAAATGTAAAATCATTTAGTAAAACAACAAAATTGTCAGCTAACTTTAGCATAACAAGAAAAAACAAGAAATTAGTAACTACTATTTAATATAACAATACATCAATATTTACAAACAATCAGGAACGTAAAAAGTATATAATAATGATTAGAGCATAAATTCAGTGAAACGCATGACGTACAAACTAAATAGTATTATATCATCATTAATACTACTTTCTAAAGGTATTTAAGTACTTTGTAAGGGGTTTAGTAGGAATATAGTAACTAAAATAAAATGTATAAAAATAAATATAATAATTTAAATTGTAGATAGTACATAATATTTAAATCACTTATTTTTATGGTAATTATAAAAACAATTTCTTTCTTTGGTCATACGCAATGAACTTGATTTATTGAGAAGACAATTTTTAAAAGGTGATTTACTATAAAGGATTGTCCTTCAGGTACATGGCCCAAGAATTTAAGGGAAACATCAATCAGATGTAAATATAAGGCCATTTGCATGTTCGCAAAGGAGTGGGAAATCATATCGGCCTTATCCACACCCCCCATGAAGGAATGGTATTCTTCTATAATTTTTTGGCAGGGAACCGGTATCTTCCGCCTCTCTTCTTTTGAATACCGTGGGGATGTGATCCTACATATGAAGAGCCTATTGTAACTGGTCTGCTGTCCATCCACTTGACAATGTAAACGCGTTTATTATCACAATATACTTCATATGATCCTCTGCCCTCTTTTACAAATTTTGTGTTGTCTTTCAGAATTTTATTTGCACCTGCCAACCCATTATTTCTTAGAATTCCTATTGATAGAATTACATTTTTTTTTCTTAGCAGGTACATTAGATTTGGAGCTAAAATAATTGTCAAAAATACGGCAGGAAAGGCTTGGTTTTTAATTGTTTTTTTCTACAGCTAAAACACATTTTGATTAAAAACCTTCATATTTTCCTTTTCCCTCAAATTGGATATTGTTGAAGGTGTGTAAAAAATTCATACACGATTCCAGAAACACCACGACGAGAAAACATTTTAAATCCTCATTTGGTGGACTTTTTAGGCATATTATACTGTTTGCTGTCCCCAGCTTTTCGTCCTTCACATTTTATCATCATTTCGTCTCTGGAGAATTTTTTGTCAATTCCTTCAATTTCCAAAAATTTTTGTCCTATGTATTCTAAAACTGACCTAATTTTGTGATAACAACCATCTAGAGCATTATCATTGTCCGCAAACTGTAAACATGACTTGATCTTCTGATACTTGTTTCTAGACATAATCTGGGCATTTTTATCGTATCTTGTATCATTAGACCAGTAATCACGACAACTGTCCATCTTTACTACCCCTATAAGTATTTCTATTGCAATGTTATCTTTTATGTCTGCGGCATATGCTGCTCCTGAATAAAGCAGCACAAAGTAGATATATGATAATAGAAACTATCATAGACCAGGTAGGAGTTCAGCTCTGAGAAGAGTCCCACTTCTGTTCAAAACGGGAAAATTCACCAAGGTGAATAAATTAAGAGTGTTGGTAGAAGTAGGTAGACAGACAGAATAAAGAAACTTTTAGTTAATGATGGACATTGCCCATTTAAATAAAATATAATTAAAAGAAAACACAAACTGAATTTGAGTCCTGGTATGATATAAAATATTGTAAAGCATAAAATCTTGGTGGTTGGGCCAGTATCAACTGGTGACTCAACCGAAATAAGGTTAACTGAATTTAAACAAAACAAAAAAAGTAGGACTAACCCAGTCCCTAATTGTCCTAACTCCGTGTAATAGTGAAACGGCTACCCTTATCTCCGCCTCAGCTTTTAACGCTAGGGGTTAGTCTACCAGAGAATAAAATAAATTAAATTAAAAATAAAATAAACAAAACAAAAGGGTATACTACCCGGTTAGAGGACACTCCCTATCCTGATTCTTATCACCGCGTGTTACAGGGGTACGGCTTACTTAACTGCCCGTACACTCGGTCACGGTGAGTGGGTCCTCTAAACAAAAAAAGAAAGAATTAAAATATTACATAAAATATAAAACGTTACTGAAGTTTATAGGTACTCAGTGGATAGCTCCTTGATGCCTCAAGGAACCACTGATAGTTAATACGGCGAATAAAAGATAATTAATATTATTATATACAAGAAGTATAATTAAAATTTTCCTATAATAATACTTCAAAGAAGTAAAGGGTTAAGACCTGTCCAGATTCAACAGAATGTCTGGAACAGATTACATAGGAATTAAGAGTATTAAGTTTAAAGCTGGCTCTAAAAAAAACTCTTAGTTAAACGCCAGAAACAAGGTAACTAGTACCCAAAGGTAATTAAATTGTAAATGAAATAGAAAAATTAAGGGAGATACGGAACATAAGAATTGATTAAGTGAAGTTAAAATTGAGTTAAATTTATAAAGTAAAAGGTAAAACTGATTAAGCTAAGGGTCGGGAATTACGTATGTAAACCTTACCTCAGAATGTCACTTCCCGCAACGTAGGAGTGATACATATCATCATCGGAGGTAATTACAGATTGAATTATATAAGTTACATAAAAAAAAGACGGGACAAAGAAATATAGAAACGGTATTACAGTTTTAGGCGATACGGTAAGAGTGATTCATATGTGAGAAGAGACGGTAAAAGCAGTTTCAGTTGAGTCAAGTCCACATGTCCAAAGGTGACTAACGTAGGTTCTTGCCCCAAACTTGAAACGGTACGATACGACATTGAATCTCACAGAGAAATTTCCTGAAGAGACTTATACATGCTGACCATGTCAGCGTCAGCACCCCATCGGCCTACGAGACGACAAACTCGGTTGTCCGAAGAATCCACTCGTAGACGTCGTAGATCAAAAGCAACAGGTGGCAAAGCTACACCCGGAGACATACAGAACGGGAAATAATTAATCTAAAAGGTTACTACCTCAATCGGTAGAACAGATTCTAGAGAATTAGAATAAATTACTAGAAGATAAGATATAAACCGACATTTTCCCAGAAACACTTGGGAAAGAGGAGCGTCGGGAACGGACGAAAGCTGCAGCATGGCGCCTCAGTGAAGAATTCCCCGTCTCCTAACAACCGTCGCTACAGCTTACGGCTCAGCTGGTGTCGATGAAACTAAAATAACGGTTGAAATCAAAAGGAACGAAACAGGTCTAGAAAATTAAAGGAGATGAAAATATGTTCAGATATAAAAATGAATTTAATGGCTGAAATAGAAGAAAAGATAATATGAGAAAAAGAAAATTATAGATAAAAGATGGCGGATTTGAAGGGAAGGCAGTGGAGGCGGAAGGGTAGTTAGTACCTCGGGGATCCGGTAGATGGCAGAAGGTGCGTGAATCCGGAAAGAAAGTCTTTCATGACGACACCTTAGGAACCTTCAAAACCTACTACGGTACAGGGTGTGTGTAGAAAGACTTCTAATCCTCTTCCTCATCCTCGCTGGTAACAGGTTCCTGATAACTCTTCAGCTTGGAGGTGCGCCAGTTTGATAGTGATCCAAGAAAAATAGTTTTTTAAAAAAATTATTTTATTTGAACAAGTATATAATGATGTGAAACATTACGTTTTTAATACAAGAATGTCTGTCTCTTCATAGCTCGCAGAGCTTATATAGAAAACAGTGCAATGCTACGTCGGTAACATGTAAGTGTGTTAGTGCGTTTACTCAGCGTTATGTTGGAATATAACACGCCACTTGTCGGCTCGGCGACCACACTTATCCTCCAAGTCGCAAGTGCCCCCAGCACTGACGGAGATAACGGTAAAAGGTCCTTCAAACTTAGGACATAACTTGGCAGCATGCTTGTCGGCGGCTGATGACAGTTGAGAGTTACGACGTAAGACCTGATCACTAGGTTTGACCTGTCCAGGGCGACGCCTAAGGTTGTACCGACGACACTGAGCCTGACTGGAATTTAAGAGGTTACCTTCCACAAGATGGTGAAGTTCTTTCAGCTTATCCATTCGTTGACTCCAGCTGCGGTAGTTCTTGATGGGTGTGTTGACCTCCACTCTGGGGATGGGACTGCCGGCGAAGACACTGAGGGGCGTTCCATTCACGATCATAGTTGAGAAAGGCGGGAAAATATTTGGTAGATTCGTGAACACTAGAATTAAGGGAAAATTGTAATTCACCAAGGTAGGAATCCCAATGTTGGTGGTTCTCCTTCAGTTAGGTGACGATAAGCTGCCGGATGTTGCGGTTCGCACGCTCTGTTTGGTTAGCTTGAGAGTGGTAGTATGGGGTAGTGACGTGTTTGATTCCATATGTCTCAGCTATTTCTGTACTAAGTTACTGACAAAGTTAGTCGCGTCGTCAGTAATAAGGATGTGAGGTATATAATAACGGTAGATGACGTGCAACCTTTACCTGGTTAAAATAACTTCAGAAGTTGCCTTTCGAATAGGTACAAGTTCCACCCACTTGGAGAAGATATCCTTGAAGACTAAAAGATACAGGTTACCCTGAGAGCTACAGGGTAAAGGTCCCATGATGTCAGTGGACTCAGTTTCCCAAGGAGCCTTAAGGTACCTAGGGTACATTAAACCTTGTTGCGGAGTATTAGGAAGCTTAACCCGCTGACAGACGACACAATGGCGGACATGACGCAGAACATCCTGGTACATCCCCGGCCAATAATACAAACGACCCACCCTCCAATGGTCTTCTCCACACCTAAGTGACCCGAGTGGAGGTCGTCGTGACATTCCTGCAATACTTTGCGACGGAGATGCCAGGGGATAACCATCTTCCAATCCTCGCTTGGGTCGAAAAGTTCTCCCTTGAAAAAATTCTTACGGAAATAAAATAACTGGTAGTTCTCAACACGCCAGTCAGGCTGAAGATCAGGATCTCTCTTAACACGGTACATTTTACGGTCGTACCACTCATCGACCAATTTGCTATCCGGGGATGAAGTACTTTGGATAGCCATAACAGGAATTTCAGGTATGCGGGATAAGGCATCCGCTACTCTGTTACGAGATTCTTTGCGGTATTCAATCTTAAAGTTATAAGCCTGCAAACGTAAAGCCCAACGTGCGAGGCGACCAGAAGGGTTTTTTTTTTTTTATTAAGAAGCAATTTGAGGCTGGTTTTATCGGTGATTACCGTGAACTCGTATCCCTCGAGGTAGTGGTTGTTCCTCTCGATGCCGAATAGCACTGCCAAGCACTCCTTCCCGGTGTCATTGTAGTTCTGCTCACTGGAGGAGAGAGACCTGGAACTATAAGCAATCACCCTTTCATTGCCATCCTGAATTTGGGTTAAAACAGCTCCGAACCCAGTCTGACTGGCGTCGGTCTCTAAGGTAAACGGAAGCGAGAAGTCGGGTCTAGCAAGAACTGGAGCGGAAGTGAGAACTTTCTTCAAATTCCTAAAAGCCTCCTCTTTAACTTCCGTCCACTCCCAACTAGGCTTTTTCTTTAAAAGATAAGTTAGGGACGACACTAAAGTGGAGAAATTTCCAATAAAACGCCGGTACCAACCAGCCACACCAAGAAACCTACGGAGTTCTTTTACATTTTTTGTCGGAGAGGAAAATTCGGTGACTGACCGAACCTTCTCAGGGTCGCCCCCTATTCCTTCTGAATTAACCCGATAACCGAGGTAGCTAACATCATCACAGCCAAACTAACATTTCTCCAAATTAATCCTACTTAAAGCGATATAAGCCACGGCCTGGCACAACAAAGGAGGTAATGCCCTTAGACGCCTCGTCAAATAACGGCACTTGCAGGAAANATAAATACACTCAACACTCATCATAAAATAATAATCATACACTTGGTCTCTCGGTCGTCTAGGCTCGGTCACAAACGCTGTCTTGTCTCTGTACTCTACACCAAATTTTATTTGATAAAACCCACTGGCAATATCTAAAGTTGCAAAATGGGACTTACTATATAGGCGCTCAGGCTGTTCCTCTGTATTGGGTAAAGGGTAAGCCATTTTCTTAGAAGAGCCATAAAATTTACGTTCATTATTTCTTCGCCATTCTTCTTTTTTACGAGTAGAAATGGACTAGCAAAAGGTGAATGTAAAACAAAAATATATCTTGCTTTTCCCAACCATATCCTTTACTATTCCTCTTTCAGTAAAACTCAATCGGTAAGGCCTATAACTAACCATTTTGCTTTTTTTGTTCTCATAAGCTCCGGTACGTCTTGCTCAATACAATCTCTAAATTCAGCCAGCAACTCCTTAATATTTTTTTCATTATCAACGTTCAAATTGGGATTTATTTTTAGTTTTGTCTAGTCGATATCAGTGTTACTTGCATTAGGTCTATAGGAGGCAAGACGTTCTTCTCTTTCACTTCCACGCAAGATCACTTCTACTCTTGCCACAACAAAATCTTTCTCAAAAGAGAGTCCATTATTGGAGAAATTCATTATAGGTACTACTCAACACTCATCATAAAATAATAATCATACACTTGGTCTCTTGGTCGTCTAGGCTCGGTCGCAAACGCTGTCTTGTCTCTGTACTCTACACCAAATTTTGTTGAGGTAATGCCCTTAGACGCCTCGTCAAATAACGGCACTTGCAGGAAAGCCTGCTTGAGATCAATTTTAGAAAGGTACGCGGCCTGACGTAAACTATCAAGGATAGATGTCATGTTAGGCATGGGATAAGAGTCTTTGACTAGCCTCATTAACCCTGCGGAAATCAATACAGAAACGATATGAACCATCTCCTTTCTTCACCATGACAACCGGGGAAGACCATGCCGCATGGCTGGGCTCGACTAATCCTTCGGTCAGCATCCGGTCCAACTCCGCCTGCATGGCATCTAGAACAACAGGAGAATAAAGATAAGCTCTTTGTTAAATAGGGGTGGCTGTACCCACATCGATAGCATGGGATATCCGAGTTGTAAGCCCTGGGGACTCGTCTACTAATTTAGTACCTTGCTCGACGATATTGCTCAAACTCTGTCGCTCCTGGGTACTAAGCTCTCGGATCCCACACACCAGTTCTTCAGGTTGAGCGGTAGGAGGTACTGATTCAAAACCGCTATGCAACAAAAGACGGTAATGACTCTCAGGTGAGTCGTGAAACCACCAGGTGGATGTGCGGGCGTTAATACACATCCCTGCCTGGGATATAAAATTAATGCCCAAAAGGGACGGTACTGACAGTGTCGGAAGATAGTGAAATGGGACTCGGCAATAACGTCCTCCCAGGTTAAAAGACATGTTGTGAACAACTGCCACACTTGCAGTGTTACTATCAGCTACCTGGATAGGAAAAGCAGGGATGGACCTAGGTTATACCTGCAAACTACATCTCTGAAGACCCGAAGTCACCGACGAACTATTGACACGATCCTGGGTCGTACAGGGCAGGGACGGTACTAACACCTTCACCACTTTCTTGGACAAACGATAATGGGATAAACCACAACTGGTCCCCTGAATATGATTTAGTATTGACTCCAGGAGAGATAGTTGAAGAAAATGTTGCACGAGAATCAGGTTCGGTTGTGGGGTTTGACTTCATAGTGGGGTCTGGAACGGTAACAAGCGACGTCCCTGGCGTTGGATCAACGGTACGAAGAATTGACACTGAAGGTATATTTACATTGTTATCAGAATTAATATCTGAGGACACAGAAGGTGTCGAAGTAACGGTACGAGAGACGGTAGAAATTGGCCTAGTAGGATGCCGCGGTACGGGACTAACATCAGGAGGAAGGGGAACGACCATTCAGTGTTTCCAATAGATAGTAGAAGGTTATAAAAGGAAAATAAAGTATAGGTTTGGTTCCTGGTATGCGCGCCACATTAAAATAATAATAATAATAATAAATACAGTCCCCAGGGACACCGAGGGCCGAAAAGGGTAGCTAACATAATTTTTTTTTCTGCATAATAAGATAAGAAGTCGTAGAAAAAAAATTGATAACGGATTTATAAGGAAAAAAAATGCGAAACTAACCTTGATAACATTAAAGCGATTGTTAAAGAAAATACTGACAACTCATTCAATTTATTAAAAGAATAAAATTAGATGTTGGCGTAATAAAATAAAGTCTTTAAATTCAAACTTTTTTTTATAAAACTAATTGCTGATCATAAATACACTCAACACTCATCATAAAATAATAATCATACACTTGGTCTCTTGGTCGTCTAGGCTCGGTCGCAAACGCTGTCTTGTCTCTGTACTCTACACCAAATTTTGTTTGATATAACCCACTGGCAATATCTAAAGTTGCAAAATGGGCCTTACTATATAGGCGCTCAGGCTGTTCCTCTATATTGGGTAAAGGGTGAGCCATTTTCTTAGAAGAGCCATAAAATTTACGTACATTATTTCTTCGCTATTCTGCTTTTTTACGAGTAGAAATGGACTAGCTAAAGGTGAATGTAAATCAACAACATATCTTGCTTTTCCCAACCATATCCTTTACTATTCCTCTTTCAGTAAAACACAATCGGTAAGGCCTATTGAACCATTTTGCCAACCATTGAACCATTTTGGCCTAACTAACCATTTTGCTTTCTTTGTTCTTAAAAGCTCCGGTACGTATTGCTCAATACAATCTCTAAATTCAGCCAGCAACTCCTTAATATTTTTTTCATTATCAACGTCCAAATTGGGATTTATTTTTAGTTTTGTCTAGTCGATATCAGTGTTACTTGCATTAGGTCTATCGGAGGCAAGACGTTCTTCTCTTTCACTTCCACGCAAGATCACTTCTACTCTTGCCACAACAAAATCTTTCTCAAAAGAGAGTCCATTATTGGACAAATTCATTATAGGTACTCCTACGAAACTACCGTTACTCTCCACTATGCCTCTAGGCACTGCTCTCCGCATATTATTAACATTAGAATCCAAGAATAGGTTACCTTCGTTGACATCCGAGTTACAGCTTATAAATCCAATGAACTGTGGAGGAATCACCGTTGCATCCTTAGCGCATAAAGTAGTCTTTACTTAGATAGGTCAAATATCTTAAAATTTCTTAGTGTGTCGTCTTCGGAGTCATCACCATTTCACTGAAAAATCTAAGGAACTTTCCTCGTTTAACAAATGTAATTCAGTAAATAAGTTTTTCAGTAAATCCCACTAACACTAGAACGTCATGGAACTTGACAGGTAGATATGACATGGAGGTCCACAGTCCACATGACATCGATCCATTGATCGATATCAATGGATTTACTCGTCCCAGTCATTTCATCGTGGCCAAACCCTAGAACTTAAGAAGGTGTTTCTATTGGTGTTATATCTAAATTAAACTTCTTGCTGTCCTACTCTTTAATTGACTCTAATTTACTTCTTTGAAATATTTTAAATTTTTCTTCTGGGCGTCAGGGACATAGACTTAGGAGTTTCATTTTTCGGACAATTACGAGTTATATGGCCTTACAGGAAAAACATTAAGTCGAACTTTCTTTGTTCATGGATGAATATGTACAGTTATGTGCTTTATGACTATTAGTGGGCAGTGCTGATGATCTACAGATTCTCATGGAACCCTTCATTTGTTTGCTCCCACAATACTACATGGCCATACCATATATTCCACGTTCATGTAGGTGGGGTAGTATATCAATTTTTTTAAGAACCGTGGTCATACTAAAAGATTGAATCAAACATTATAAGTAGATGTAAATTGTACAGTACCTACTTACAGTTTTAATTGATTGCTCATTAAAGCCACGAATGATCATTTTAATGGCGTCACTCTCTTTGAGATTGGATGCCTTACATTATGTCAATTTATCATAAAAATATGACTCTATAACACTCCATGAAACCCTTTTTCCTCTAAATCTTATCACTATAGAGAATTTAATATTTGAAGAAGAGGGAAACGATTTGATAATAGCGTTAGACCACTTTTCCTGTGAATACGCTGCTTTAGCTTCCTATCACCTCTTTATTTCACTTGTAAGTTTAGGTAGCAAAATAAATAGCAGTTGGATCATCCCAGTCATAGTTTTAGCTACTTCGTATACAGTATAAACCCAATATAAGCATATAACGTTCTATTTTCTAGATTAAAATTATGTATTAAATTCGAAATTTGAGAGATCTCACTTAAGTGGTTTGATTTATTACTTACACTGAAAAATGTCTCTTACTATGCACCAAAGTTTCCATCACATGATTTATATCTAAATACTTGTCTGATTACCTCCTCTGCATTCATAAAAAAAAAAAATTCGTTCGTAGCTTCAAGTAATATCAGCCGTGTGTTCTGCCTTTTTAATTTTTGAATGGTCAAAACACAAGGAAAACAAATGCGTCGTAAAAACAAAAACAGTTTTTCCTTTGTAGTTCCAACGTTTCAATGTCCTTTGTAGTAAAACTTCAATTTTAGCCAGCAGACATTTCTGAAAGGGAGTTTTTTCTAAGGGAATTGATACACTTATACATGTGAACTTGTGGTGTAGCATGGAGTTTAGACATAACGATGTCGAAAATGCTAGATGCAATCTCATTGGCTCCTGTTTTCATTTGACTGTGTCCACAAGTAACAGACAGTTACCTCCTGATCACCAAGCTAGTAAATTGTTAGATTATAAATCGACTATTTCCTTAAGTAAAGAATTTTGCCTCCTGGCCCTTTAGGGGTGTCCAGCAGCTTGCGAATCGAAATTAAATGAGACTGTCTTCTTCTCTACTCTATTGCATACCTTTATCCCTGGACTGTCTAGCCAATATTTTATCCTTTGGTGTCATACTATTGTAATCTAAGCATCCCTTGCATTGATTTTTTTTAGGCTTGAGAAAAACCAAGGTTCTTATTCTTTACAAACTTCTTGAAACGCTTTTTAAGAAACTGAAATCTTAGGATTTACTTTGCATTGATCTTGATTTGTTCTATGAATAATTGAGACCATTAATGGACCAATAATTTTTTAATGGAGTTTAATTCATTTTTTGCTCCTTCAAAAGTGCCTGCATTATCGCAAAATAATTCCTTGGGAATTCCCCTACGGCACAGAAACTATTTAAGGATGCTAAAAAATCTGCTGAAGTTAAATTGGAGACCCGCTCTTAGTGGATAGCTCGAGCAACTAAACTAACAAATAAGGAAGCGAAAGCCTTAAAGGTAGATTTACCACGCTGGAGAACACGTTTCACAATTATAGGCCCAAAGAAATCTACACCGGTAGAATAAAATGGAGGATTCGGAGTTATACGAGAAGCTGGTAAATTCCCCATCAATTGCTGTTGCGTTTAGGCTTGGCATGGGCACAGATAATACAGTTTTTTCACTACTTGCCTGGTCCCAGTTTTCCTTTAAAGCCCATAGTCCCTGCATGATTAACTTAGCCAGAAATATGAGAGGAGCTACCAAGCCCAGGAGATCAAATAACTTGGAAATTTCAGATAAAATTAGGCGCTTTGTGGGTTGCTCAAGCTCTTCATACGGAGGTACAAAAAAATTAAAATAGTCAGGTCATAGCACACCTAATGTTTTAACCTTGGTGAGATCAATGGATCCGGGGGAGGTACTCGTAGTGGTACGTCTTCTTCTGACCGAGATAGGGGGCGTCTCCGGTGTTCGGCTAGGTTGTCTTTTATTTCTAGGCATGTTGTGAGTTGTTTGGGTGCCACTGGATTTATTAATCCAGAAAAATAGATGGTCCTGAAAAGTACAGTTTACTACTATTGCGGTACGTACTCTTCTACTGTCTGATCGGAGGGGCTGTACGGTTTTCGATGTGGACCGTGGACCGTTCAGGAAGAGCTGTATCCGAGTGCAAGGAACTCAGGGGAGATCTCGGAGAAGTCCGGGAGTCCGATGACGCTGTTGTAACCCGTTAACCGCGGGTCGTTGGGATGGCAGTTTATCTGGTCTTGGTACTGCAACGTGGGATGTCTTGAGGGTGGAGTTGAATCAACCCGGGATACTGTCGGGCGTCACAGTGCGCTGCTGCCTGGGCCACTCGACGTACCCTGCGTGCCTTTGGTTGCTTTCTACCGCCTCTGGTCTTTATCTGTAACAACTAGCTCAGGTCAGTAGTGGGGAAACGGGCCTGCTTTTCGGTGGAACCGGCCCAACGTTGGGCACGCCAAATGATGCGGCGAGGCCGAGGTGGCTGGATGCGAGGTATGAGAAAGATAACAATAAAAGCCGTAACAATGAGAATCAACTGCGGTCAAAAATAAAATGTAATGTTTCAGAAAGTAGACATCTTTTATTTATTATCTTTTCTTTTCATTTTTATTTACACATTGTTTGGAACAAATTCATTAAAAGTAATTAAATTTTCATAAAAATGCTTTTACTTCAAATTAAAAGGGGATGATTGATACATGTTATACCCCCTTGAATTTTTTGTTGTCGGGTTATTTAATATCCAAAATCTATGTAGGTACACCACAAAATTTGAATTATTTGAAAAATCTTCTTAGGTACTAAACAAATGCCTGGAATTAGTGCAGACGTAATTTGCAATGTAAGAAGAAACTGGCTGGTGGGTGGCATTTTGAACAAGTAATTCAAATGAATAGGTAATTTTATTTTTATTTAATAACAAAATTTTATATTTTTGTATTTATTGAGGCCTGAACCGTTGCTTGACATAGATTACTCAAAGATATGTACTAAAAATAATTCTTTACAAAATGCTGATGGTTGAGTGAGGCTAAATAAATATTACCATTTGAAAAAATTAAAAATAATCTTAGAGGAAAAGCGACAGGTATTATGGTCTAAATACCTACAAAAAATAAGAATCAATGTTTATTTAATAACAATAGGTATATTATAAAAAAATAAACAGTATAAAAAAAAATAACATGCATGTGCTCGGGGAAGCACTGTGTCTTAACACATAAAGTTTAAAAAAAATATATATATACATAAAGCTGTAAGTAAACAATTAAATATCTCACTTCTTCTTCTTGATGCTTGGTCCTCGGTCCATGTACAGAATACAGCTTTGTCAACATCTTTGGCTACTATATGTGTGCCAAAGTTATACAAATAAAAAGTTATACAAATAAAAAGTTATCGTAAATAAAAAGTCTTGGACGCACTAAGCCACAGAAGTGGCATGGTCTGTTGCTAGTCAATAGTTAGATATGCTACTTTCTCTAATGTTTTTGCCTTTTCTCTATCACATTTTAATAAATTGAATGCTGCATGATTATTTCCAAATGCTCTTCATTCGATGCCTTTTGCATCACAGGTCCTGCTCCTGCATGCGCCACTTATAGGGTGGCCAAATGAAAGGTTAAACTGTTCAACTCGGTGTCGAACACATTACGATATGTACATTGATTAACATGTGAACAGTCATCAAGTGTGTCATGATTACACTTTGGCTGATATATCTGATACATGTTGGTAACTGAAAGGAGTGGGGAGAGATATTTTTGTTAATCCAGTGCAATGTGCTGTTTAATATATTCTTTGACTTCCTCCGGAATGTTGTATGGTCTGTTGTTGTGCTGGCCTCTTTTATCAGGACTAAGGGCAGATTAACCTCTGTATGCGCCACTTCGGGTGGCACAAGGGGAATTGAAACAAATATAAGAAATTAAGTAAATCAATCTTCTTTTTGCTTATTCTATAGAGTGAAGCAAATTCATTTTTGTATAAAAATGTTCGTTTGCTTTTTCCTTTATATGATTCATACGCCTCGCCTCTTGAAAAGCATGAAAAATCACAAGAAAGGTCCACTTTTTTGATTTAATAAACGTACGATAGTTACTTATTTGTTGGTCCAACAAATCTACTCCTCCCATAGTTATTGTACCTTCTGACAATTTCAGGACGACTGATCTACCTACAAAATTTGAGGCCAACATTACTGATCGGCTATCAACCCACTTTACAACGATTATATCATTAGTTAGTATTATATCATTAGTTACACTACTTGTAGGAGGGTGAAGAGGAAAACAACTTTGCCTTCTACACCTTGACAATAACAATTTTCTATTCATTAAGTTGTAGTATTATTGTATATTATCCTATAGAAATAGGAAAAGTGATTGTTACATACAAGGCTTAAGCCTAGTAATAGACAAGCTGATTATGGGAAGGAAATTAAATAAAAAGTAACACTAAGTTGTAAAATAAATTGAAATCTCATTTATTGTTTAAAATTTATCAATGAAAATATTGATTAATATATTCTCCTCGGACACGCTGCCCCTCTCTCCTTATCACTTGGTCTTGTTCGTTGAAGACCCTGTCAATATCGGGGGGAAATTCCTCGTTGCCAACTTCGTTGAAATCTTCTTCTCTGAAGGCTATCGCCACATTGTGCAGCAGAGCACATGCTAGTATTATTCTAGCGGCATTTTCAGGTCTGTAATGTAGGGTTCTGTCTTTAAGGAGACAGCGGAACCTACCCTTGAGGAGGCCAATACATCTTTCCACACATGACCTAACTTGAGAGTGTCGCCTGTTGAAGGCAGCCTCAGGACTCCTCTCCTGAGCATTGGCAACAGGGGTGAAGAGCCAGGGAAGAAAAGGATATCCAGAATCTCCTGCAACAAACAAGCCATGCATTTACAAACAATTAGCACAGTGTTATACCAATCAAATTCAAATTAATTCTGTGGCAAGTTCAAAATATTTTCCTTTTTTTTAAATAATGGACTTATGGTATCTTGATGGTGGCAATATATATTGTGGTGGATATATCAAATATTTCAACCATTATAACTATTTTTTTTTAAAAAGATGTAGACAGTATAGAAAATAATTGCTCTGCAATAATTTGTATTATAATTACACACAAGATTATTTCGTATTGATTTTATTTTTGTCACATTCTGCCCTTGGGCACCTTTGGGAGGGTAAAATACATGTCTGAAAAATGGGGAAACTTTTAAGAAAAACTGGCGTATAATACATATGTTTCCTTTTTTTTGTCTATCAGACTTAGGGCAGACTCTTAGTGACATTAAGCAAAGAAAATTCAAAGTTTTGTACCAATAAACATATTTTTGAAAGTGAAAAAATTATGCACATGTACTTGTATATGGGTAGTAGGGTGGGTCGAAAAAACACTTTTTTTGATATCGTAACCACCGTACCTCTAAAAACTTGCCATTTCATGTGAAAACCCCGAGGAAAAAATTTAAGCCAAATTGGGCCCCCCCCTAGGTCTCCCGCTGGGGGGTCAAAGTTTTGGAATTTTTGAAAAAACGGGATTTCAACTAGTTATTTTTGCTTTTTTAATATGTTAAACATTTTTAATCTATATTTAAGGCATATTTCTATAATCTGCAATTATTATTGTATAAGAAAATGCCTTTATGTGCTAAAAATAAATAATAGGCTGTAACATAACAAATGACATACATAACAATTAAGGTAAAAAACACAAAATATCAGATTTAACTATTTTTCCATTGTATGAGTTAAATAGTGAACTTTAAATTAGTGCTAATTAAATTTGAGAATTTTATCATTATATATAACTAAATATTAACTATTTGGTGGTTAAGTCACTTTTATAGTAAAAAAATAATAAATATTTTCATAGGAACAATTTTATGGAAGGACTTCAGATCAATTGAGAAAAAGAACATTAAGAAATGAAAGAGATCTCAAAACAGTTAAAGCAAAAGTCGAGGAAAATCTAGATGATACAGGAACACCGCTTACTTCATCTGAAACTACAGCAAGTGCCACTGATTCAGTTTTGGAGTTAAATATCCGGCAAATAAGAAACCAAATGAGAATACCTTTTCCGACTTTAGCAGAGGTTACTGTTAGAATGGGTGTCACTAACAGAGCAGCTGCGATGATAGCCTCCGCGAATCTTGCTGAAGCAGGCATTTTAAATTCTTCATCATCATGTGTTAGATACGTACTGTGATAGATCACAGTAAAGTACGCAACGAGAAGCAAGTCAAATATAGTGAAATAAAATAATCGAAGAAAAAACTAAAATTACTTTGTCCGGACTATATTTAGATCTGGTAGAAAGGACGAAACAGTGAAACTCACAAATAAAGGTACAAAGATCTATAAAAAAAAAT
>KZ651269.1:40457-89867 GCA_001010745.2 Gerris buenoi | reverse complement strand
CCTTAAATATAGATTAAAAATGTTTAACATATTAAAAAAGCAAAAATAACTAGTTGAAATCCCGTTTTTTCAAAAATTCCAAAACTTTGACCCCCCAGCGGGAGACCTAGGGGGGGGCCCAATTTGGCTTAAATTTTTTCCTCGGGGTTTTCACATGAAATGGCAAGTTTTTACGGTGGTTACGATATCAAAAAAAGTGTTTTTTCGACCCACCCTAATGGGTAGTACCTCGAATATCCGTCTCCCGATTCACCATCTTCTGTATGTACCTTCTGTTGTTTAATTAACACGTTCCCCCAGTCCACTTTGCATGTGAACACTATCTGGCAATTGTTAAGCTACCAAAAGTGCCTGGATAAATGAACATAACTTTAACTCTAGTTGGCCAAAGTTTTTGTGTCCCCAGTAAAAATGTTGTGTTAAAAGATTTTGGTATTTACCTAAAAGATGGGTCCTTTCATCTCCTTCATTGTATCTGGCCTGCATTATTCGACTAACTCTGCTTTCTCTCCACTCAGTTGAGTCATGTGTGCTTCCGGGGAAGCGGGGAACTATGTTCCAAATAAAAGTTACAAATTGAAATGATAAAATTATAGTAATGTAGATTGATTTAAAATTGATATAACTAAATAACTAATGGAGCCCATTTCACTTACAATTTGAGCATTGATGCTGTAGAACCCCTTACGATTAATGTACACATGGGCATCAATGTGTGGTGTGGTTATCGCGATGTGCGTGCCATCGACGGCTCCCAAAACATCAGGAAAGCCAGCGGCTTCAAACCTAAAGTAATCTTGTCAATATTTATTAATTTGCAATTCATGAAATATAACTAAATTAAACAAAAAATTTACAATATATTACATACCCAGCTTTTATCCTTCTCCTTTCCTCTTCTGATCCCGGAAATTTGAGGTTGCACCTCACAATAGCATTAGCTACTTCTTTAATTGCCCTACACTGAACACTCTGGCTCACGCAAGAAAGCACAGAGGAGCCAGCAGGACGCTGGTAACTGCCAGTGCCAAAAAAATGTAGAGCAGCCAAAACCTGAAAATTCCAAATAATATTAATATTTGCATGACTTTTTGTCTTACAGTTTCAACTTTAGACTATAATTAGCCATATTTAATTTAGTTTGAATGCAATACTAAGACACTGCGCCTCAGTATCAGCTTGTACAAAATAATAAATAAATAGGTACTGACTCTGAGATAAACAGGCACATAGCTTTGACGACGTCCACGGTAAATAAGTGGAGCCAAATGGTTAATCAGATACATGACAGCCTCTTGAGAAAGACGGTAATAGGCCCTGAATTGACTCAAAGGGACGTCAAAAGGATTGGAGGCATCCCTCAGTTGTCTCCTCAAGATTCGCAGGTGGACCTGTCTGGCTATTCTTTGTCTCCTCCTCTCGTGGAAGAAATACAACTCCATCTGGAAATTTTAAATTTCAATTAGATCCTTGATTGTGTTTTTTCTCCAATAACCAAACAATGTCTTACCACAAAAATAGGAACAAAAAATGTTTCAAACAATTTACCGGTTTCAGCTTTTCTGAAGATGCGGTATTCAGATAATCTACTAAAAAGTCTAAAAGTACTACTATCTAAAAAGTAACATTTAATACTTGAAAATATAAGACTTAGCAGAGTTATAGTCAAAGAAAACTAAGTATAATTATTTGAAAGTACAATTTTTGATTTTGAACAAACAATAAAAAACAACATGTCAACATATGACAGATTATTGAAAGAATAACAAAACTCAACAATTTCCCTCTTTCAATAAACTGTTAAGTCCAAGCTGTTTCATAAGTGTAACCATTCTAGGCTTATGAAGCGGCTTGGTCAAAATATCAGCAAGTTGATCTTCTGTTGAAACACGCTTGATATTTAAGTAGCCATGTTGTACAGCTTCTCGCACGAAGAAGTGTCGAATTTGAATATGCTTTGTGCGTCGATGGTGTTCTGGATTTTGCGCTAATTTTATTGCAGCTTCATTATCGACGTACAACTCAGGAACGCTCTTAAGATCTGCAATTTCATTTAATAGTCTTTTAAGCCAAATTATTTCTCTAGACGCTTCACTCGCAGCTACTACTTCAGCTTCCGTGGTCGAAATAGCGACTGACGTTTGTCTCTGACTTAACCAAGAAACTATCTTGCCAGCATAATTGCAGACAACTCCTGTTGTCGATCTACCAGAGGAAAGATCTCCTCCAAGATCAGCGTCACTGTATCCTTCTAAGATTCCTTCACCGCTGTTAGCTGCATACATTATACCATGGTCAATGGTACCTTTCAGGTAACGGAATATTCTTTTCACTTTAGTTATATCTTCCATGGTTGGTTTTTCTAAAGTTCTGCTAGCTACACCAACGGCATAGGCGATGTCAGGCCTAGTACCTACCATCAGATACATGAGGGCCCCGACCGCTTGTCTATAGGGAAATACACCTTCTTGAATGACATCAGTGTCTTCTGCTTTCCCTAATTTAACGATTTCATTTGTTGGAGGTTTTGGAGCTTCTTTAATTATTGGAGTAGGAGCAGATTTACACTCACTCATGCCAAATCTTTCCAAAATTTTTGATGTGTAGGCCTTCTGACTTATTTTAATTGAACCATCAGGGCATTGGTTGATTTCCAGTCCAAGATAATAGTTAACATTTTTAGTTGTTATTTTGAATTCTTTCCTAAGTTCATTTAAAAATGTTTCTAGTTTATTTTTATCTCTTGCAGCTACTAACCCATCATCAACGTATAAGGCTATTATAATTTTATCCTCACCTCTCTGTCTAATAAAAAGGCATGGATCCGCATCAGATTCTTTAAATCCAGCTTGAATAAGAAATTCAGCAAATCTCTTATACCAACACCGAGGTGCCTGTTTAAGTCCATAAAGACTTCTCAACAAACGGCATACTCTGTTAGTTCCATCAGAGTATCCTTCAGGTTGTTGCATGAAGATTTCATGATCTTCGAGATGTCCATAAAGGAATGCGGTTTTAACGTCGAATTGAGATAGTGGCAATTTTTCATTCGCAGCTATGCTCAACAAAGTTCTTATAGTTGTCATCTTCGCTACAGGACTGAAGGTCTGGTCAAAATCTTCTCCTTTTCTTTGAGAAAACCCTTTCACAACCAGCCTCGCCTTAAATCTTTCAACTGATCCGTCTGGATTAGTTTTAACCCGATAAACCCACTTGCAAGGTATTGCCTTTTTATTTTTAGGAAGGTTGTCAAGAACCCAGGTATTATTTTCATTCAATGATTTTATTTCTTCGTCCATTGCTTGACCCCAGTCACTTGCTTCATTAGTGTTTAGAGCTTCATTGTAGGTTTCAGGTGTTTTTATTTCTGTTGCAATGCTAGCTGCTACGGTTGCAACATAATCTTCAAATCTTTCAGGTTTCTTAATTTTTGAACGATCCCTGAGAACTCTATCCGATTTAGAATTATCTTTATTATTATTTTTATTTTCTTCATTATCAGTATTAACTTTTAATTTTTCTGTAATTTCGTCTTCAATTTTTTCTTTATAATTGTCAACTTTATTTTGTTTATTTTTCAGAAATGTGGGTTGATATGAATTACTGGATTCTAATATTTCTTCATTGAAAGTAACGTCCCTTGATCGAATTAGTTTATTAGTTTCTTTATTCCAAATTCTGTATCCGCCATATTCATACCCTATAAGAATTCCTTTCACTGACTTTTTGTCCATTTTCTTCCGTTTACATTTAGGAATATGAGCATAACATTCACAACCAATTATGCGAAAATGCTTGATACTAGGTTTCTTCTTAAACCATAATTCGTGGGGAGTTTTATTTTCAATACTAGAAGGTCCACTTCTATTAAGAATATAAGCAGCTGTACTTACTAGTTCAGCCCAGAGATAATGAGGAAGTTCTGTGTGCGCATGCATCAGTGATCGTGCACACTCCACAAGTGTTCGATTTTCTCTCTCGCTGCAACCGTTTTGCTGAGGAGTGTAAGGCATGGTTAAACTCTGTTTGATGCCCTTTTCTTCAAGTATATTTCTTACTTCTTTATTATCGAACTCTCCGCCGTTATCGCTTAGTAATTCACGTATTTGTATACCGATATTTTCAGCTGATTTTAACATTATTTTTAATTTTTCAGAAACTTCGGATTTTTGTTTTATAAAATAAACAAATCTATATCTACTAAAATCGTCTTTAAAGAGAACGAAGTACCTGTACCCTGAGTTGGAAGCTGCAAACGGACCGCAAACATCAGAATGAATTAATTCCCCAGGTGCTTTAGCTCTTTCCCGAGTCCCGAATTTCAAACGATGAGCTTTCCCGTAGAGACAGCCTTCACAAATTTCAGAGTCTATTTTAACTTTAATTTTAAGTTCCCTCTCGATGACTTCTTTAACGTGTTTTTTATTCTGGTGACCCAAACGTTCATGGTAGAGTTGTAACAAATTTTGATCCGATTCAACTGAATTGAGTTTTCCATTTTTATTTTTATTATTTTTGGCAGTTCTAAAATTTATTTTATATAAACCTCCATTTTGTTCACGATGGCCCGTCAAAACAAGGTCTTCACCAATTTTTAAGTAACACGTTTTTGCATCAGAGATAAATTGACTCGATTCAGGATGTTTGTCTTGAGTAGATAAAACAGAGAATAAGTTCTTTTTAAGTTGAGGGACATACCAAACTTCACTTAAAGTAACATTTACCCATTTATTGTGTACTCTTGATTGTACCGAAATATTTCCTTTTCCGACGGCATTCACTGTGTGGCCACTAGCCGTAGTTACTACATGTTCATCTTTAAACTTATTTAAAGAGTCAAAAAGATCAAGGTTGTTACACACATGATGAGTAGCACCATTATCTATGTACCAATTAAACTGATCACATTCCATCAAAACTTCATTGGACATAGTTAAGGATAGGACATGACTTGTACTTGCACCAGATTTACTACATTTATTAGATTTCCAATCTTTGTAATTTTTGGATTTATTAAACCATTGTTTATTTTTATATTTATTGCAAGAACATTTTTCATCCTTGTCATCTGGTTTTTCTACAATATTTTTTCCTTTAGGTTTGAATTTTGTAGCTAAAACTTCTGACTTGTCTGAATTATCATGACAGTTTTTCTTGGCAAGTGCTCGTTCGTGTGAACATAATTGACTTGTTAAATTATCGATCGTTCTTTCATTTTTAGGCATAAGAAGCCAGCTAGACTTGAATGAAAAATAATCATCAGGCAAAGTACCTAGGATCTTACATATCAGTAGAATTTCGGGTAGAGAATAATCTTGAGCGTCCTTTTTAATTTCGATGCACAAATTAGTCCATAAATTCTTTATTTTAGATAAATGAGAAGCAATATCATCATTAGTATCCATTTTATAAGTAAAAAACTGTAAACACAGATCATAGGTTTTGTCTTCTGTAGGCCCGTCATACAGTCTATGCAGTTCAAGCCAGACTTCTCTAGCAGTTTGGAACCTCATAATTTTCTGTACATTTTCATTTGTCATATTTGTAGTAATTGCTAGCAGCGCCTCACTGTCTGCTTTCGAAAATTTTTCAAGTTTCATCTCATACTCAGCAAGTTCTGAGGGAGTAGCCTTGGTATATAAAGCAGTAGGTTTCACCAGAGAACCTTCAACAACATGAAGGCCTCCAGCTATATTCCTTAGTAAGAGCTGTACCTTGTACTTCCAGGTGGCCCAGTCACCTTTACCTTCTAGGCGGCCAATGTTATACTTAAAATTTTCCATCAGTCAAATTTTATGACTTTTAGTCTATAACTACGAAGTTTTAAAATAATATTTTAAAAAGTTTAAAACTTACGATCCACGCAGTCTGTAAGTGAGTCTGAACCCATAACCACTTGAAAATATAAGACTTAGCAGAGTTATAGTCAAAGAAAACTAAGTATAATTATTTGAAAGTACAATTTTTGATTTTGAACAAACAATAAAAAAACAACATGTCAACATATGACAGATTATTGAAAGAATAACAAAACTCAACATTAATCATAAGAAACCATTATTTTGGTAGGTAACATTACATAATTTAATGTTTATTACATTTTTTTTTGTATGAATACTTTGTTTGGTTATTGAACTACCCATTTTTCATGATGAACAGACGACACTGTAATCGCACATTAATATAAATGATTGTTAGCATTAAATCCAAGGTAATTCCACTTAATAAAGTGACTTACATCTTGAATTAGAGATATAACGAAGTATAAAACATAAATGGCTAGCATTGAAAAATTAGGAGAAAAACTACAATATACAATGTAATGGCTTTTACCAGGATACAGCTCCATGCAATTTTCAGTAGACCAAATATTTATAGAAGCGATATCTTCTTGCAACAAGATACACAAACAGTTACCATTGCTAATGGGAAGATAGATCCTAAGATCGTCAGCAAACAGATCAAAGCAACAACGCAACATTTCGGACATACAGATTCTACGTGGAACTGCCCTCCTCCTGAGCAGAGTTAGAAAAAATTAAGCTTTTATGAAAGCGGCCAAGAAAAGGTTTAACGAGAATACCAACAGGCCATGAAGAAGAATTGTGAATCAGATGAGAGTCAGATTCTGATACATCGATGTAGAATAAGGCATATGACTGGGACCTGGTAGCTATTCTAGTCTCCTTTAAATCTAAGATTTTAGTTTCATCATTAATATAATTTGATATTTCTTCAGGGGCGGTATCAAAACCAAATCGAGAAATAAAGACAGGCTTACGTTTATTAGAAATAATAAATTTATATGTTTTATTTTCGCCTAAAACAGCTTCAGTAACTTGTCTCTTATTTCTACGTCGAGAAACAGCCTGAAAGCCCTCGTCTAATTCGCTGAAATTATTAATTATAGAAGAAAAGAAACCGCTCGGTAGTTCAGAAGAGTTATCTTGGGAGGTGGTGGGTTCTGTCCGGTCCCATACTCACGGGATGCGCATGCGCGAGCTGAGTACCAGAGGCAGCTCCGGCGGAGGGGGTACGCTGGGTGGAGTTAGAAGCTGCAGCCCCGGACCTTGGGTCACCAGTGGCGGTTTTGCCTTTGTTGAAGTGTTTACTGCCAACTGTGAGAGGTAGCTTGCGCATAACTCGTCGATCTATTCGGAAGGACGTTAGAGAGTAGTCTTGATCTCAGCATATTCACTTATTATTAAAGACACTTCATGACTTAGGGAATCGATTTTAGAGACTAAAGACTTAAGTAGATCAACAGTCAGAGCAGTGTTGTTGAGACACTGTTTAAATATTCATCTGTTACTAGGGAAGAGTAACATCGAGTCAGAGAACATTAAAAACGTTAAAAAGTTTTTAACTTCATTAAAAACTTTAAGTTTTAATGAAATATCTTCGAGTTTGCTAAAAAAGGATTGAACATCCATACCTTCTTCAAACTTTAGTTGAAAGAATTCCTGCTGCACAAGATAAAACACTCACTTCACTCTTGGACTCAAATATAGACAAAAGCTTTGCCCACATTTCAGATGAAGAATTGCAGCTTATTAAATGGGACATCGGCCCTTCTTCCACTCGCAGCACAATCATCTCCTGCGTTATCTATCAAGTTTAATCCATTTATTTAATGCGTTAGCATCTTTTGCCTCCACTTTTAGAGACTTTCCGGACACAATCTCGTAAACGCCCAAGCTGTGAAATAAAACAGTTAATTGAAACTTCCAAAGCGATCAATTTCCGTGGCCAATCAATTTGAGGCCCGTAACAAAAGACGCCATTTTTGCCGCGAACTTGGCTGTTCCGACCATGCTAGATTCCACGACTTTAACGGACACCTTCGAACAAGTAACCTCAATGATAAATAAACAATACTTTCCACAGACGCTGGATATGGTCTGGGCCCATAACCTGTGGGAAAATGAATAAAACTTGAAATAAATTTTACACGTATAATATTGAACATTCATAAGAGGTACAACGCACACGGAATAAGATGGCGGTACATAACCATAATACAGTATAACCTTTTCATACATTTGACAGCATTGCCGTTTAACTTACAACAAAGACAATACATATTAGTGTATTCCAGAAAAAAGTTGTTTGGAAAATATATTTTCCTCCAGAAGGGAGGAAACATTAACTTTCCACCCTAGTTTATAGGGAGGAAAGGATCCCATTACAGCCTAGTTGTGAAAATCGTGGCGGAAAGTAGAAATCGTGGCGGAAAGTAAAAATCGTGGTGGAAAGTAACAGTAGAGCCAACTTATTATTCTTAAAAAAATCAGTGTTGCCTGTTTCGTAACTAATAGCATTTTTTTTTAACTCAATGACTCGACAGGTTAAAAGCTTTTTTATTAAATATTACAGAGTTTAAATGACACGTACTTTTGATTGCCGTGATACTTTAATTTTTATCGTCATTTTAAAATGTCGTATGACTTCATAACTGAGTTTAAACAAAACTTATAGAAAAGAGTCCTTGTAGAAAAGAGGTAGGTTACATCCCATCAGGTTATATTATTGTTTTTGATTTCTCGTATTTTAGAGATAAACACAAATAAATTAAATATTATTCAGTTAGTCATTTTGTAGTACATTTTGTGTATTATTAAACATTTGAGTTATAGAGTTATTATTATAATTACATAGTTATTGAAAGTTATCAGGGCCGCCCTTAGGCAGGGGCAACCGCCCCGGGCCTCGCGCTTTTAGGGGCCCGAGGAAAATTTTTTATGTTTTCTTTGATTTCTATAATAACTTTAAGTTATTATAGAAATCAAAGAAAACATAGTTGGAATTGATGAATTGCACATTTAATTTACATTATTTTTTTCTACAATAAGATGTTATAAAACTTTTTTTTTGTTTTGTTTTTAAAAGTCGTTAAACAAATTAAAGGTATAAACATTTGTAAACTTAGTTTTTAATACCTAAATAAATTGATAAATCGAAATCTTAGGTTTGTTTGTGTTGTTTTCCACCCTTCTGGAGGAAAAATCTTGTACGGACCACGGGAGCAAAAAGTCATAGCACCCTCGCTATAATTAACTCCCTCGGCTATGCCTCGGGATTAAACTTCATGGTTCCCTCGGCTGCGCCTCAGGAACCAACTAAATAACTCCCTCGGCTTCGCCTCGGGATTTAGACAGTATGGTTCCCTCGGCTTCGCCTCAGGAACCAACAATAACGCTCAGGGAGTAATGACTTTGTTTCCTCCCTTGGTGCGTAAATAACTATTGAAAGTACTCAGCTGGTGGCAGTATTTCATAAAGATATTCAATTTCACCTCTGGCTGCGTCATGCATTTCCGGAGGAATTGTCTCAAATGTACCAAATCGCCATTTTATTTTGTTTTTATGTTATTTTTAATCGATTGTGCATTCCTTCTTCATTCAAGGTCAAGTTTTCTTCTAAAGATACTCCTATCTATAACACAAAAATATTATACAAATACATGCATAGACAAATATTTATTTGAGCAATATCTTATAAATAATATGTACAAAATATATGCCTCATGTCAACAAAATAATTACAAAGAAAAAGGAATAAAGTAATTAGGGTGCTGAATACTATAGTCCTAATAAATAATACAATTCAATTAATATGTTAAATCCATTACCTGTTACTAAAAACAGTAATAATCAAGCAAATGCATGCTTTAGTATTAACAAGTTACTACTCTAAAATAACATCATGCGACAAGCTAAAACTACATAATTGCAAGATAAAAAGAACTTTTTATATACTACGTGTCATAAATCTTAAATTTAAAACCTGTCTAAATGAAGATCATAAATACGGGTCGTGTCAAAACATATTTAAATATCTTGCGGATTTTTTTCCGAACTAACTTTATATTGCTGTATGGACAGTTAGTTCGGAAAAAATCCGAAAATGTGCTGAAAACGATTTAAATTTTGCTGAAAGATGGCTAAAATTATTAAAATAATGCATTGTCATCGTGTTCAGAGCTATTCTAAAAGTTTCAAAAGTCTAGCTACTCGGGAAGAAAATCGATTGCAAGATTTGTACTGGACAAACGACAAACAAGACAGCAAGCTAATAAAAACGTAGTAAAAAATAGGTAACTAATATTATAAACCTACTGACAAAGAAAACATGCTGTTAGAAATATATTTCTCAGAACAAAGTATAATAATAAAGTGAGCGGAGGAGAAGAAAAAAAATCGAAATGAAAAATATATGTAAGATAAACTTAGACCGGAGACCTACAAGGAGGTTTTTTTTTATCCTGATTGGTTTAAAGAAATACAGTGAAGAAGAAACAAGTGGCGGCAAAAATATTTCATTCAAATTACTGAGTATGCCTATGCAGTGTTTGTTAAGCGCTCTACTATATTTTTTTAAATTAATGCACTCTGATTCTTTAGAGATATGGAGTGCATCTAGAAGAAGTCTTTTTCTGTTATTATTTTCTCGTTCTAAAATTAATGTTTCGTTAAAAAAAAGTAAAAGGAATGATTTTTTTTTGTGGAATGGATAGAGTGTGGTACCGACCGATTTATTTGTTACATTAGATATGTGTTGACTTTTACGGTTGGCTTCTGTTTTTATTCTCCTATGTATTTACCCGGGCAATTACTACATGGTACTTGGTAAACGAAGCCCATAGTGTCATTTATTTAAATCTTATCTTTTAAGGGGGTGAAAAACTGATTGCGTATTTTATTAATTGATTTAAAGCCGAATTTAATATCATTAACATCAAATTCTTTGAAAGTTTTACTTCAATTTTGGGATATTCCTTTAATGTACGTGATGCTGGAGAAAAAATGCACATTTTTACCTGTTAAAAGAGAAAATAAAATAATAATCTAGTTTCTAACACGTTATTTATTTTAAATGGGATAAACTTATTTAATTATCTAATAGTTCTACTTATAGGGAAAACTACCGGTACTTTAGTAACAGAATCAGTAGCTGTGAAAACATGGGACAAACCTTGGTTTGAATAGACAATGTTACCAGCATATTCATGTTCAGTACGAGTAGAAATCCAATTGATCTCGTCTTTATTTACATCGACCGTTTTTTTAGATATCAAGTTGATTTTTGAACTAGCAATATTATTCTCAAGTTCAATCTTACTGAAAGGTTCATTATTTCTGTCGGCAATAACAAGGCTATTATCAATTTTTAATAAACAAGCGTGATTCTGTTCTGTCCAAGTACGCCCAACTAGAACAGAACATGACTGAGCAAATCTGGAACAACCCATAGCTCAACTTCACAAGAAACATGATCAATTTCTATGGTACACAATGTTTTTCCTACCGCACTCAATGCAGGAACGGCTTAATTTCCAATTCCAAACAATTATTTTCACTGAGTAGTATCGACAAACAATTGATGTACAAAAGCCGTTGAAACTGCGCAGCTTTGATAAAAAAAACCAGTTACAGCTTACCACTTAACTTTTAGCATCTAGATTATTGTTATATCCGTTTACATTATATCTTATTAATTGATAAGTCTTCACCTAACCTGTAACCCACGAATTTTGCGGGTCACTAGGCACATTGTAAGTATCTCAAAAAACAGTACAAAGAGTCCAGATCACAACATGCATTAATCTTGTCCTGTATGCGCGCCAAGACAACACATTCTAAAACTTATCACTTACAAAACGCTTTCAATAGCACAACGCACATACATTACACGTCCCTCTTTAAAAAAAAATAAAAAAATAATAAAACAAAAAAATAGAATAAATGAAAAATAAAAGAATAGATAGTAAAATGAAAAACAAAACAAAAATATTATAGGTCTAATTTCCACTTCTAGTTACGGTAGTAGCTGGGGATTGCTCCATAGTAGATCTGACCTCCTGAGATTCAGGTGTTGCAATAAAATAAATAAACCTTTATTTCCATCATATAAAAATGTACAGTGAAATAATAAATAAAGTAAATTCAGGGGTATTAGGATGCTCTGAATAGTTCACAGGATTTAGTTCTTCTGGTTGCACCTCAGTTGTCTCCTTGTCAGTAGTAGACGGTTTATTACCAGAGATTAAAAGGTCTTAAATGATGCCTGTTGCGTCTATATTCTACTCCTCCCGAATTTATGATGTAATCATTAGGGCCTGACTGGAGCAGTACCCGTGCTGGTTTCCATTTCCTCATACCAGTTTGAAGCAAAACAGGCTGGTTTGAAACTAAAGGCTTGAGCATTTTAACAGAAGAATCATAAGCTTTTTGAAGAGACTGACGTTCTAACATAAGTTGACGAGCGCAATCAATATCAAACTTAGGTTTGAGAGCAGATGTCCCAACTGGTAAAGTAGATCGCAGTTTCCTACCCATCAGAAGGTCACATGGAGCAGGAAATCCTTGCTTTGGTGTGATGTTGTAGTTAATGATAGCTGAGAGGGGATCACGATGCTCTTGATAAGCTTTTGTGAGAAGACCTTTAACACTTTGAATGGCACGTTCCACCATCCCATTCGACTTTGGATAGTGAGGGCTGGATGTAGATATTTTGATATTGTACTGAGCAGAAAAGTTTGAGAAATCATAAGAGTTAAAAGTTAGGTAAACCATTAATTGCAAACATATTTTTTAGAGCTACTATGACACTATCAGCAGTTTTGCTTGTGAGTTTATTTACAATAATAAACTTGCTGAAGTAGTCCACTACCACGATGAAATTTTCTGGTCCCAGAGACTTAGTCAATACCAATTGGTGGTTTTTACCACAATAATAGGGCAAGGAAACCGACCAGAAGCGGTGCTGGAGGTGAAAAAATAGCGGGTAGTAATAATGGACTGTATAAAGCGGGTAAAGAAATAAGGAGCGGAATAGCTTGGTGAAAATATTTTATTAATAGGAATTAGAACATACTGGTATGGCTGAAGTGGCGGTTGTAGCGGGCGGCAGTCAGTTGAAAAGGCGGCAGGTTTGTAGGAAGCAGCGGTGTAAGCCTCAAGGATCTTGAAGTAGAGATGGAAGGCGGGAGCGGTAATTTGGCTTGAAAAATGCCACAGGTGGAAGCGGCGGTAGCGGGTAGCAAGTAGAGAAGCGGTGCGGTGTAAGTAGCAGGAAAAAACGACCGTCCTCCACTGATACTATGACTGGAATGGTAGGTAGGGTTAGGTGGGCCGTAACAGCTAGCGCCCTTGCCCCTAGGAGAGATCAGACGAAATAGACTAACTCTAGGGGCAATGTTCTCACTCAAAATTCCACACATAAAATAATCCACCACTAATCTTTTGCCAAGGCAAATCAGGCACTGCATGGGGGTGCAACGGCTCTTTACTATTACATTTAGGCTATTACATTTAGAGTATTCTTGAAAAACCGTGCATGACAGAACTAATTTTTCAATATCAGACATAAGGCCTGGATAGTATATAGATTCTTGAGCTAGATTTTTACAGGCAACAACACCCTGATGCGATTGGTGAAGGAGAGCAAGGAACTCTTCTCTTAGCGTCTCTGGTATAATGAACCCCTTTTTGTAAAACACGATGTTTTCGAGTAGGTATATATCATCTTTTAAAGGCCAAAATGATTTCACATCGCGAGGCACATTGCTTTTATGAGAAGGCCAACCGTTGAGAGAATAAAATTTAACTTTACTAAGAGTTTTGTCCTTGTCTATAGCTTCTTTAAGTCTGAGTTCATTGTCTGGAGTAGTTAAAACCACTGAAAATACCTTCAGGTTCCTTTCTAAATAATCAATATTATTGCAGTCACCAAGTGGTGCCCGACTTAGTGTGTCTGGCAAAGAGAGCTTCTTTCCAGGAATATAATTGAATGTAAATGTGTATTTTAACAACTTTAAAGACAGCCTTTGCAATCGAGGAGACAGTTCATCAAGTGGTTTTTTAAGAAGACCTAGTAATGGACGATGGTCTGTTTCTATTATAAAATGTTGTCCATACAGGTAATAGTGGAACCTCTCACATCCAAATGTGATAGCTAACAATTCTTTGTCAATATGATTATAACGTTGCTGAGCTCCAGAAAGTGAAACACTGGCATACTCTCTCAGAGTTCTGATGTTGAAAAGGCTGTTTGTTGACACTGAAACCAGAATTGCTTCTGTGAGAGTGAGAGTCAGAAATTCCAAAAGTCTTTCCTGAATTCGAGTATCTCTAATACCTAACACTATGCGGTCTCTGAGTAAGGCTTCAGGATCTTTGAATTTACAAGTGGAAATTCTCTGTCTAATTTCAGTCAGAAACTGGTCAAATGATTCTCCAGTCATTTGATCCCTTGAAAGGAACTTGAAATGTTCGAAAACAATATTTTTAATTGGCATACAATGCCTATCGAAGTTATCAAGTACTGTTGAAAGTTTCTCCTTATCAGCAGGATCTTTAAACTCTAAAGTATTATAAATTTGAATGCCCTCATCCCCCAAGAAATTTAACAGAATAGCTACCTTTATATCATAATTTTTTTGGATTTACCACTAGCCTTCAAATAAAGTTCGAATTTTTGTCTCCATAGTTTCCAGTTTTTGGCTATGTCCAATTTTGGCTATGCCCCCTTTAAAACTGAGGGGTTCCGGAGCCCGAGAATTGTCAGATGACAAGATAAATTATGATTTTTTCGACACGCACACGAGGTATAAATCGTGAAAAAGCCGAGTGAAATTACTGTCTATATAGTCTATACACAAAACTTTAACTTAAACGAAACACCAGAGTTTTTTAACCACTGCCACCATGTCAAATACTAGAAAACACGAAATAAACAATACTGAATTCTTTTATATTTATAAACCAATCACATTGTAAGTATCTCAAAAAACAGTACAAAGAGTCCAGATCACAACATGCATTAATCTTGTCCTGTATGCGCGCCAAGACAACACATTCTAAAACTTATCACTTACAAAACGCTTTCAATAGCACAACGCACATACATTACATACATTTCATCGGAATTTTCTTATTAGGCCCCCGCCTAATAAGAAGTGATGTGATATTTATATTTTTTTGTTTGGAAAACTATTGGACAAATGTTTATCCGTGAGAAGTTCAGTATTTCGATTCTTGTATGGTTAGCTAACCATTCCAATTTATTGTTGTAAGAAAGGAACTTAATTATAATTGGCTTCACCTGAGTTTGGTTAAACTCTATATTCCATTCCCGCTCCCCATGTTCTAAATTTAAATCTTTATTTAGATTTGTGGATAGAGTTAAACATGGGCATGCTAGATATTTTGATATTATTTGATCTCAGTCATTGCTCCATATTCAATATTTCAGAATTTATATTTTTTCTAGCCAGCTGTAATGTATCAGCTGTTTACCTCTGAATTGCTTATTTGAGCATTCATGATTTTAGTATCCTCCGTAACAGTTTTCAGGGTTTTAATGATATTATCGAACTTTGAACTCATATACTCAACCGAGTATATTTCTACTCTTCATTTACCGAAATCTACTCTTCAGTTGATCGAAATTCTACTTAAGCTTTTATTTAAAGGCATTTAAGCGAGCGTTGAGCGCGAACGCTTTGGCATATAACGTTTTCACCATCTGCTCTGAGCATGAGTTTGACCAGTTTGGTCACAGTATTGCAGGTCAGTTAAAGGCTATGCCTTTGCTGTTGATGCTGCAAGTACAAAAATAATTTGTCTGAATTGCATATACAGTGAATTAATAAATTATTGATAAATAATGTAAATATAATAATAATGATTGTAAATATTTTTGCTTACCTCTATAGATTCAGATTCTTTCAGGACGTGGTGTATAGCTTCACACACACAAGGTGGCATTAAACATATACTTGATTTTGAAACTCTAAAAAATTGAGATCGACCGCGAAATCCATTTCCAGTAGCAAGAAAATAATAATATAATAATATTGTAATATTTTAAATATAATATTAAATATTTTAATCTTAAAACTAAGCTACATTACGCAGACTTATTTTTTTCAAGCACTTCCGCTTGAACAGAGTGCAAGTTTAAGCCTACTTTAAGCTCCCGATTTGAACGAAGTAATTAGCAGCATGATACCATATCTGCTGAACATCAGGTTACAAATGCAATTTATATCAAATTTGTTTACTAACTAATTAATTAAGAAACAGGTTTGTTTACCAATTAATTAATTTTATGGTATGGACCTAGGCACTTCAGGAAAATATCTTCTAATGGACAAAGGCCCTTAAGAACGGTATTTGCAAGGGACAAATCATAAGGTGCGTTTACACGACGCGAGTTGACTGGAACGACAGTAGGCAAGAGAGTCAACTCGCATGCTAGTAAATATTTTGAAGATTGTACCCTGTCTTCAAAATGAGGATAGTTTACTGTCGTGTGTTGTTATTGTTGTGATATGTTCATTTCCTATTGTTTATAATCAATTATGTCTGTTTTATTGCAAGAAGGAATTAATATTATAGCTGATTTGTTAATTTTATCCAAAAGCAAAAGGAAAATAACAAAAGAAAACGCCGAAAATGGGTGAGGGAGTGGGTGGATATAAAAAGGAATGCTTTAGGTGCCTCAGCAACTTTTTTGAATGAAGTTGCAGAAAAAGATGCAGTTAGTTACAGAAATCATTTAGATACGACTTACTGTATCTCAATTTGAAGAGCTGCTGTCTCAGATTTCTGATTATATAAAAAAACAGGACACCGTTATAGGGCAAGCATTATCACCGCGGATAAAACTGGAAGTAACATTAAGATACTTGGCCACAGGCGACTCTTTCAGCAATTTGGAACATTTTTATAGAGTGCCGAAAACTACAATTTCAAAATTTATTCCCGCTGTTTTGAAATCTATCTATGATAGTTTGAAACAACATATCAAGGTAAGAAGGTTCCCTTTGTAAATAATGTAAACAACAAAAAATAAACAAACAAAATATAAGTATTAATATTCCAATATTATTTTTATTATTAAATGTTAATAGATGATAATAATTATAATTATATTCATAACGTAATACATATATATGACTAATCTGTAGGTAAATGTAAATAAAAATAACTTAATCACTATCTAAGTTAATAATTGTATAATTTTGCTGTGGTGAACTTGGCGGCTCTTGATCATCAATTAACCACTCAATATTATCACTACTTGATGATGTAGTTGCCCTAGGCCCTAGAGGCAGCAGGTGGTGTAATGCAACTTCCGCTATTTTGTGAATTTCTCTGAGATCTGAAATAAGAAATTCTTTTCTGTGATTAATTTCATCATCTCAGTTTGCAGTTCTAGAGATAGATCCAGCGGGAGGTCTCTCAACTGGCTGGCAATATTTCCTCCAAAATGATCGAATTCGTCATTTTTTTCTCAGCCTCTATTATTTTCTCCAACCTGTTTATTGCAGCTGATGTAGGAAGGGTGGTTTCTTTTAATTTTTTATTACGATTTTCCTGATTTGGAACTACAAAGCTGTTTTCCTGTTGGGTCAATTCAACATCGTCTTCATCCTGACGTCGAGTGCTGCTTGAGTCTATTGCAGTTACGTTCATTTCTTCACAGCTGTTATCAATCTACAACAAATAACATAAAATAATAATAACCATAAAAATCAAGAGTAGGTAGTTATATTAAGAGAATAAAAATAATTCCTTTAATTATTATTATTATTTTAATTTTTTTTTTTTCGTTGTTAAAGGTACCAACTACGACGGAAGAATGGAAGGATATTGCCAAAGGATTTAATGAGAGATGGAATTATCCTAACTGTTGTGACGCATTAGATGGGAAAAATGTCAATATTGTTTGTCCAAAAAACATTCATACTGACTTTTACAATTACAAAGGTTATTTAAGTACAGTACTCTTTGCTCTCGTGGATATCCATTCCCGCTTCATTTACATTGATGTTGGTTTAAACGGGAAAGTAAATGATAGCACAATATTATTCACAATATATTCCGAAACTCTTCTTTGAAAAGGTGCATAGAGGACGGCACAATACAGTTTCCTTCCTGGGGTGTTATTGTAGCTGATGACGCATTTCCCTTAAAAACTTATATTATGAAACCGTATTCTAGGCATGGTGCCCTTTTTGTGCAAGAAAAAATATTTAACTACAGACTTTCGCGAGCAAGGCGAATTGTGGAGAACCCTTTTGGGATTTTAGCTATGCGTTTTCGAATTTACAGAACACCTATTCGCCTTTCCCCTGAGAAAGTAGATCTTGTGGTAAAAGCAACTTGTGCACTTCATAATTGGTTAGTGAGCTCGTACTTCTTAAATTTTTAATTTTATTTTTTACGAAAATATAATAAATATGTGAATAAATGTGTAAAAATTAATTTAAAAAAAAGATACTACCTAATAATAACTGCATACGTTTGATGGAATCGTCCCGAAACAGATTGTTTTTATCATTTTTATGCTTGAAATTCCATAGAATTTCTTCATTCTCGTATAGTTCTATGAACTTTAACGTTTCCACTTCAGTCCACTTTTATTTTTTAAAAGTTTTCGCCATTTTTTTTATTTTACTCGTACAGCAAAAAGTTGGAAGACGACCGAGTCAATTTGACAGTCTTATTACTCTCTCTCGTGTTTACATTATGCTAGTCGGAGGCGTAGGTTGCGCGCGCATTCCAAGATAGTGAACTCGCTACCGGTCAACTGACTGTCTTGTCTTCCTCGCGTGTTTACATGATGCGAGTAGGCAGCACGGGCTACCCCAAACTCAAGACAGTCTACTCGTACCAGTCAACTCGTATATATCAAAGAGTCAAGACAAAATAAAGAAAGTAATACTTAACGTTAATAATCCAAATTTTGAAATAAAAAATAAACTTAAGTAAAAAAATAAAATAAAATAAATAATATATCTCCTCTTCGTCGTCCTCTGTCCAATAGGGAATTATGTCGGCATCAATCTCCTTAGAAGATAATAAATTACAATATTATGGTTTATTATAATCAGATAAATTTCTATAGATCCCTTGGATCTAATAATTGTGGTGTTGAACTCGTCACCGTTCGTCATCGGAAAGTCTTTTACAAATGTGCCTTGTTTTAGATCTATTTTCTTTAAGCCATTTTCTGGTTTTGTTTTGAAAAAAAAAAAAAAAAGTCGTCTTGGGTGAAATGCATTTATTTTATTTTTTTGCCCGTAGTAAAGGTTCGCCTTCCTCATTTTTTCTGTGAACCAGAGGAGACGACGATAATGAACTGGAATTTAAAAATATTTTTGAACTCGTCACCGTTCGTCATCGGAAAGTCTTTTACAAATGTGCCTTGTTTTAGATCTATTTTCTTTAAAGCCTTTTCTGGTTTTGTTTTGAAAAAAAAAAAAAAAAAGTCGTCTTGGGTGAAATGCATTTATTTTATTTTTTTGCCCGTAGTAAAGGTTCGCCTTCCTCATTTTTTCTGTGAACCAGAGGAGACGACGATAATGAACTGGAATTTAAAAATATTTTTGAACCATTTCTAAAACAAACAAAACGGCCTTCTAGGTGTGGATTTTATGCAATTGAACCAGTCATGTGGACCTTTAATACCACAACAGTTTTTCTTTTTGGCTTTTTCTATTGAAGCATGGATGGTATCAGCCTCTGTATGGCTCTGCCAGACTTTTTAGCTCAAACAATAAATGGAGTCTTTCTTGCTTGTTCGCTTGACCTCAGCTTTTATTTTGTAGGCATATTGCCAACCTGGGGTAGTTTTTTTCCATTTGTCTGTCTAACACCAGTTTACGGGTAATGTCACTGTCACCGCAAGCATTTATGGATATTTGTAGGGTATCGCATTTGGCGCAGGTGTCATTTTCCAGAGGATGGAATGCAAAGATAAATTCCGTGTTAAAAATTTCCCTATAAACATGTTCTTTTTGAGGCGGAATATTGTTTGTCTAACAATATTTTTCGCACAGTCCTTACATTTTGGTCACATTCAAATCTAGACTTAAATACTTGAAGATCTTTCACACAAATAATAGTTGCTATAGGGGGGAAAACATTTAATATGGACTTGTATACAGTCTCTCGGGCTCCATCAGGAATTTTTCGTTGTCTTCCGTGTTTACCCCTGGCATGCGTTGGGCAAATACTACCTGGTGAGAATATTTTTTCTCTAATATAACTCGAATTTGTTTTGATGAGATGGCATAAGTACTTTGGTACCTCTCTTTAAATACTTCTATCAGTTTGTTTCTAATATTAATAAGGTATTTTCAAGACAAATTACTCCTGCTTATTGACGCAATATCACGAACACGTTCCCTCGACTTCAGTGATTCAATTATCGTGTTTGATATTAACTGATTTTGGTCACCAGTTAAGTGAAATAAAAGATTTATGATTTATTATAGGACTCATCAGTCCAAAAAAAAAGAAGTTCCTGTCCAATTCAGTATGCATGAGCATCTGTAGAAAGTTACCCTAGGCTCGTAGTAACTGCCCAGAACAGAATCGTAATGGTAAGGGTACAATTCGGGTCTTTTCTTTTAATCCCCCCCCCCCCCCCGCCTTCCAGGCGTTTTTTCACTCATACAAGGTTGCACCCTTAACTTTTATGGGGCATCCCGGTAATCTATTCTATTACACATAAAGCCTAAAAAAAAGTGTGCTAAGTGCATCACCTTATTTTTTATTGGCATACGTACATAAATAAACGCATTTTTCAAGAAAGTGAAAGGTAAAAAAAAAACACAACTTACGGCTTGAAACTTATATTTTTTTAATTGGAATTGCCCTGGAGCCAATAAGATGTGATGTCTGCTAGGATTTGTTCAAGCAGATCTCGGTCCCTGTGCCTTTTCCTCCACATGAACTCACATAGATATGAGTCTTGCAGGCTCCGACTTGTCCCACACTCTCTCTTATTGCGCATCTTCGCCGTTGCCCACATCGACTCAATGCGCTGAGTGTGTGCGCCCGTAGCTTGGTCAACCAAGTTCTCACTATGGTTGACTGTGTAGTGCTGGAATGCCATACCTTCTATTTGAGGGATAGAATCGTAGGCTCTCTACATATCCGACATTATCGTAGACCCGGCTGCTACATGATCTTTAATAACACTAGTGAGTGTTTGTCTGGTCCGGTCTGGGACTGCTACCAGGAAACATTCCCGTGTTTCTCTACATACTCCTCCAAACACCCACTGCTGTGGGTAAACTCTGCCGACGTTCGCCTTCCTCCGCGAAAAGCATGACTCGTCTATTTCGACGGTTAGGTTTGGCCCACCAATTATGGTTGGAGTCCGCAGAAGAGCATTGGCACACATTGAACTCCCGCCTCCTTCGGGTCAATCGCACGGACAAGTTCGAACAGGGACATGTTTTTTGTTTTTGTTGTGGGAAGTAATAAAGAACCGTCTATTACACTAATGCGCTTTAGACTGAAAGGTTTTCTCTTGAAACTATATGAGGTGTCAGCAATATCTACACTTCATTGTTTTGGTGGTAAAGGTCAAAAAAAGTTTTTCAAATGTTTATTCTAACATGTAATAGGGATATTTTATCAGTGTATTGTTTTGGACAGAGGTCGGGAAACGTGGTTACATATGTATACCGATAAATAACAAGGTGCTCAATCTAGTGATTTTTGACAGTTGTGGAAAATCGGAACGTCCCATAAACGTTGAAGGGTGAAACCGTGTAATAGCGGAAAAGCGCCCGGATGCCGTGGGGAGAGGTTAACAGAAAAGACCCTACAATTCTTCTCTCTGCAATACTGACCAAACTTTCCAGACTGTGACCCCTAGATCCAAAGCTAATGTTCTTAGGCTTACTCTTGGATTCGAAGCACTCTATCTATTATTTCCTCTTCAACTTGAACATTGTGTCTGGGTCCCACATCACGACAAGGATGAGAAAATGATACATATTCTATTAGCATCTGATTTACTCGCATGAATACTGGATGTGATGGAAATGGAAGATCAGGGTACCGTATATTGTACTCTCTTCTCGCAGCTCTTGCATTTCCTCCTCAGAACACGTATAAGTGCATGTCTGTATATTCTGTTGTTGAATAAACAGGCATTATTATTAATTTAATATGCCAAACACCAAATAGAATTAGAAAACTAGCTGGTCCCGTGGCCGGCGCAAGCGCCGGCCAGCGGCACTCAGCTAGGCTTTGCAGGTGCTTAATATGGTCCGGGTACTCGCACAGGTCTGGTACTAACACAGGCCTGGTATTTGTATAGGCTTGGTACTTTAAATCCAGGTATTTGTATAGACCAGGATCTTGTATAGGTCGGGTATTTAGATAGGAGTTGGTACTTGTATAGGTCAGGTATTTGGATAGGAGTTGGTACTTTTATAGGTCAGGTACTTGTATAAGTCAGGTACTTGTATAAGTCAGGTACTTGTATAACCCAGGTAATTTTATAGGTAATTTTAATTTATCTTTTATATTCCAGGTAATTAATCGAAATCAATCGTAATCAATCGAAAATTTGAAGTTGTAAGATGAGGTATACCTAAAAATATTTATGTAAAAAAATAAATTACAACTCACGTTATCCTGATAAAAATGTTATAAAAGACTCACCTGTAACAAAAAGAGAAAAAGGACATTAGACATATTTTATTAACTTATTTCTGTGAAGATATATTTAACTAAAGTGTACACATCAGTAGTACGAAGGCTTAATTAGAGAGCTAAAAAGAACACATTATTACATCTATTATAATTTTAATTTGTATAAACGTTTTGAAACAATTCATCTGAAAAAAAGAAAATATTAGTAGTTTACTAAATTTATAATTCTGAAAAAAAAAAAAAAATTAGTACTAATAACTGTTGCATTTAGTCAGACATTTCTATAGACACCATTATAATATTAGTAACATTTTTATTTGGTAATACTGTCTATAAATAAATGTGCGCAAGCCCTACCACCACGTCAAGGTAGCAACATTGGAAGGGAATGTTAGTGAGTTAGTAAAAAGAAAAGGAAAATTTTAAAAGTGTTAGTAAATAAATCTATATGCAGATAGTAAATAATAATAGATAAAAAGCAGAAGCAACTAAATCTAATTTTTTTTTGTTGTTAATAAATAATGATGGATATAAAGAAAAAGCAACTAAATCTAATTTTTTTTGTGTTTTTTAATTTTTTTGTGTTAGTAATAATAAAATGAAAAAGCAACTAAATCTAATTTTTTTTTTGTTTTTTAATTTTTTTGTGTTAGTAATAATAATACAAAGATAAAAGCAACTGAACTAATTTTTTTGGTTTTTTAATTTTTTTGGTTTTTTAATTTTTTTGTGTTAGTAATAATAATACAAAGAAAAAGCAACTAAACTAATTTTTTTTAAATTTTTTGTTGTTAGTAATAATGAAAGAAAATAAAAGCAAATAAACTAATTTTTTTTTGGTTTTTTAAATTTTTTTTGGTGATAGTAAATAAATAATAAAAGAAAGTAAATAAATCTAATTTTTTTTGTTTTTTAAATTTTTTTTGGTGTTAGTAAATAAGTAAAGCAAAGAAAATAAATAAATATATTTTTTTGGGTTTTTTAATTTTTTTTGGTGTTAGTAAATAAAATAAAAACAGAAAGATCTACAATAAACCTACTGTCACATCAGGTATTAAATTAAGTCACATCAAAGAAAGAATATCACATCCGGTAATATAACTCATAAGAGTATAATAGTCAAATCCAGTAAATTATCGTCACATCAGGGAAGATTAATCCATTTATAATTATAAAAAATAATATATATATATAAAATAANGATAAATTTGATAAAAACTTCCTTGCTCATGGTGGTATATAATGCAATGAACCATTCCAATCCACATAACCTTTAAGGGAAATACATTTGCCACATTTAATTAAAGACAGCATCACCAGGTTTTCCAACCACACTATATTGGAAATGAAGACACTAAAGTCACCCTGGAAAAAACTGAACAAATTTCACGACAATTGTAGGCAAACATCGGTCTTCTGCCAAGATCATTCAGGGTCGGTTTTCCAAGACCTCCAACCACACCACGTTGGGGGTAAAGACCCGAGGGTCATCCTGGACTAACCTTCCCTGTCTCTCGGTGTCATCCGTTAAGACTTTGATGTTGCCGAGTGAGCGTGCCCTGGATAAGGCCACGTACAACTGTCCGTGTGAAAAGACAGGTTGCGGCAAGTAAAGTCCCACTTTGGTGAGCGTCTGTCCTTGAGACTTGTTTATGGTCATCGCATAACTCACCTTGAGGGGAAATTGACGTCGATTCAGAGCGAACGGGAGCATGGGGTTTAATTCCGTTAACTCAAACCTACACAGAAAAACAATTTCGTTTACAGCCGCCCCTGTTAAAACCTCGGCTTCGATGTGGTTGGCATGCATGCGGCCTTCAGTCGGGTCCCATTTACCAAACCGCGCATCACGTTGAGGTTCCTTAAAAGCATTACGACGCAGCCAACTTTTAGTTTTAAACGGTGAGGAGGAAAGCCCGATGGATTAAGAGTATTCAGAAACTCCACTGTCACGTTAAGCGGATCCTCCCCTCCTTCTTGATTGACTGCGGCGCAGCTATCGACGGAATAGTAAACTCGTTCTTCCGTGTCAAGCCTGTTTAGAATTTCCTCGTTCATCTCTGCCTTTTTGACATTTTTCGGGCAAAGAATCGCCGAATTCACGTACTCGGAAGCACTTTCAGAGGTGATCCTCACCGTAGTTGGCCGAAATCAAATCTTCACTTACGGTTTGCGGAGGGATCTCTATAAGGTTATAAACGTCTCATAAGGTCGTCTCTATAAGGCCTAAACCCGCGGCTGCCTCGACATTCGACCTCAAAGTTCCGTCTCCAACTCCCATAAGGAACTGCGCGTAATCAGCCTCCTCGGCAGACGCCCGCATATTCGTCCGAAGACGAAGATGATGGAGATGTTGATACGCGGGCGACGATTTAATCGTCGATGAGGCAATTGTCGCCCTGTTTGCACGCGGCAAAACAGGCAAAGTCTGCCGGAAGTCACCGCCGAAGAGTATCGTCTTACCTCCGAAAGGACGATGGAAGTTTCCTGTGAGAAATTTTAGCAAACTGTCTATAATGTTGAAGTGAAACTTGTTCAACATCGTCACTTCGTCGAGGATAATAACCTTGGCTCGTAGGAGGGTCTGGGCTTTTTCAGTCTGCGCAGTCAGATTGGAGGTGGCACGTTCGTTGACTTCCAGTAGGAGGCCGAACGCATAATTAACGGTGGTGCCCTGTTTGAGTAGGGTGGCCGCTATCCCGGTGAACGCGCAAGCCACTGCAGTGTCTCCTCTTCCTCTGACGCTCGACAATATTGCGTTGTACGTGGTGGTTTTTCCCGTACCTGCCGCACCCTCCAAAAAGAAACAGTTGGTAGGACCTCCTTCGTAGGCGGATTCCATTACCCGCCTGAAGGCCTCCGCCTGATCCGGGTTGAGCCGAGCGACGTCCCTCTCCGCATTGGCCCGCTCCTCCTGGATTTCGAAGTCTGGGGCGGCGTCTTCAAGGCGATCCGGAATGTTCAACGCCTCCGGAAGTCCGAACGTGGAGAGCCTTTTGCCGTTGGCCCTAAGAGTGCGGTCGATGTCTTTCAGAGCATACTCGTACGCCAAGTGCGCAATCCTGGGTCTGCGTCTTTAATCTTCAGAGAGATGATCTCTGAACTGCTGCCACAATCCCAAAGGATCGGGCAACTCGCAATACACACACATGGACGCGAACATGAGGCGGAGTCTTCTCGGCATCTGATGAGTCACGGCCTCGTTTAAAACTCGCACCCATTCGGCATCGTCTCTTACCAAGTTCCTCGCTCGGGCCGCTTCCACAAAGGTAGGGTACGTGACTCCTTCGAAAGTCCGAATCGCTTCGAACGACGTGGCACCCCGGACGTGAAACAGTAAGATTCTCAAATGGAATCTTTCAACGTCGCAGGGGCTCACGTGGTGCATACGCACTATGAGTTTCGTATTCCTCGCCCTCGGATTCCACCTGCGTTGACGTTTGTCAAACACGTAATGGTGCGGTATTTCCGAAAAGAGGAACTGACGGGCTCGGACATCTTCGTTGTTGAGACGGAGCCAGTCAGTCAGTTCTGTAACTGCTCCTACACCCAGAGCCGCCTCTTCTTCGCCTTCCCTGAAAACAACCATATTTTGGCCCTCAAGGTGAACGGGTAGCCGGTGTGCAGCGTGAGATCTATCGTGAAGTTTAAATTCATGAAGTCTCCACACGGCTCCTACCGCGCTCACGTACCGGGCATCTAAATAGGACCTTACCTTGTCCCTATTCAGCTCTTCCTCCGCTTGCCCTTCACGTTGGACCACCGCTACTCTCGCTGCGTCGACTCCCTTGTATATGTATTTGTAAATGTATTTTATCGCTTGGATTCCCGAACAAATTTCTATATTTATATGGCATCTATATTTTAGGGACAAAAAGGGATTATAAGGGTCAACCCAACGGTTGTCCAGGATAACGTTATTTCTACGGATAGTGCGGCCGTCGTCTCTGCGTCTGTAAAGGTGATAGGAATTATTGTTGTTGAGGGTTTCTTCGGTGAACGATTTGGGGAATTTTTTTGAACAACGGCCGTTGACCATGGAGCTGGAATTTCTAAAGTGTTCGCCGCACGGTCCGCAGATATTCGTTTTGGTTATTATACTGTAAAGTTCCGGTTGTGTTTCGCGATCGGGGATTTCGGCACATACCATTTGGTCGATTATCTAAGGGGTACGGGGTTTGAACGGTTCTTCTTATATGAAAAGACAGCGGGCATGGGGATATCCTCGTTTTTAAAATTCAATCTTTTACATGTAGGCCTTGACTTTACCGAAAACGTTGTTTTCAAGGACATCCCTAAGGAAGGCATCGAATTTTAATTTGAAAACGCGGGCGATAATGTCGGGACGATCTGCTGCCATCTGGCCTTCCAACAGACGGAGGATCTCGGGCCATTCGGGATTGGTGGTAAACGTTATAAACAAATCGGGTCTGCCCAGTTCTCGGACCATCGCCATCGCATCCTGGAACAACTGCTGCTTACTCCGAGCACTGCCTACAAAAGTACTCGGAATTACGATCATTCGGCCGATCCGTCGTCCTTCCCTGTCTGCTCTGTTACTTATATGGTCCATCAGTCCGACGTACAACTCGGCCAACAGTAAATTCTGGTTCAGCCGGATCCAATTCAGCCGCTCTCCTTCGACTCTAACCCAGACGTCGATAAAGTATTGCTGAATCAGTTTACCTCCACGGAGAACCCAGTTTACGCCGGTTCGGATGGCGAAGCGGTAACCGTAGGATTGCATCATCGAGATGCGGTTCCGCCTGCCACCTGACTGGTCCGGGTGGCATCCGGGTTCTCCGCGAGGAAACAGTAGAAGGTAGCTCATTGGATCTATATTACGGTCTGTACTCAGAATGGGCCGGAGGAAGGGTTCTCCGGCGTTGACCCGCGGCATAACGGTCAGGCTCCTCTCGGCAGGCGGCATGCCATCTCGGATGATGTAAACTGCTGCCATTTCATTCCTAGGCCTGTTATGCCTGCGGCGATCAACGCCTTCGTCATCCCTCAGAACCATGTACACTTGCAGAGGCTCTCGTCCTTCAGTTGCAGCAAGTGCGTTCTCAACCGCCTCTGCTTCGTGCATCATACAGTACGCGGCACAATACGGGTTTACCTCTCTTAAAGTGTTGTCCAGTTGACGCAACGTCATTGTCTAAGAACACGTGATTTTGAAGCCGTATATCGTTTGCCATGTCGGATTCCACGATATACAGCTGGTCGAAACTGGGATTTAAATTTGGCTGGGGATGGAGTGCCGAAATTCGGTCACTGATTTGGCCGTGAAGACAGAAAAAGGAACCAGAATTTCTTCCGTCAAGGGATTCGATATTGGCTCCTACTGAAACAAACGCTAGGGAACTATTGTACGACCTAATATGGTTTAAAAAGGCAGCCGACTCATCGTGGTCTCGTGTCACATACAGTCTTTCAAGGAGTTCTGGCAATCGTTCCCAATCGGGTAGTCTAAAGCGGCCGCCATTACAACAAAGTTGAAACCCCGGTCTATGTTTCCTTCTCATATTTGTGGAAGTTCACCTCGAAAGTAAAGGGCGCCGCAATATTCACATTCCCAATTAAACGCTCCACAGTCTTGTTGGACTATGTCTGCCTCGTTCAATATGGGACGCCGGGCGATAGGAATTTCCCCGGCTGGCACCACTACTACTTCAGGTTGTGCCTCCTCCACTAAACCTTCGGACATTTCAGGGTGGTCTTGCACAAACTCTTGACTACCTGGAAAATCGAATACATTCCAGTCACTCTCTTGACTCCCTAAAAAGTTGTCTACATCGGCTTCTCTTACTTCCATAATCAGTTGAGCCGGTTCCTCAAAGATTTCCTGTGAAACATTCATAGGAGCATCCTCCAGAGAAAGTTGGCTCAACACCATCACCTCCTCAACTTCCTCAACAGGAAGGGGCTGTTCGTCCCCTACGACAACCCTATCTCGGGCACCCGGTAATTGCACACCGACCACGGCATTCTCCGAAGCAGCAGGCTGACTATCGACCTCCATTGTCGATTGTGGAGACGAAGAGGCGACTGGCATTGCTGCTTCCTCGTCCTCGTCAACCTACAGGGGATTTGGGTCTCGACCTCGTCGAGTACAGGGTCTGACTAGGAGGTTTTAAGTCCCTCCAGTTTCTCTTCTTCTTCTTAATTGCCCTCTGAAGTCCACTGGGACCTGCCACTGTTTCGACAACAGGCGCAACTCTAACACCGCTGGGACCCGGTAATGAAACCGGATCCACTCATGGTGCAGCCGCCAAGGACCCAATCGCCTCTGATTGCCTGGCAGTTGCAAGCCCACTTGGACCGGGTATGGCCTGACACAGATTATCCACAATCTCGTCGAGGTCAGGAATTTCATCATTGGGCGGTGGTCCAAAGATTTCAAGTTCAGGGATCTCAATCTCAATTGGCAGTCTTGTTGGTGAACCCTAAAACAATAGACATTATTTCGGAGTCATCTGCCACTGACCTTGTAGAAGAGCCAACAGACCTTCGGGTCGTATATCGGGACTGTCAAGGAAGGACAATTGACCAATCCCTTTTCTTTTTTTTATTTGTTCGTTTTGGTGTAGAACTTGGGCCTGGGATATCATTCACACTACTTGGGCCTGGAATATCATTAGCACTACTTGGCCCTGGAGTATCATTAGCACTACTTGGCCCTGCTAAAGCTGGTAAGGGACTATAGGGAACACTACTGGGGCCTGCTACAGAATTTAAGGGACTATCTAAAGCTCTACTGGGGCCTGCTACATTGGGATTATCTAAAGCACTACTGGGGCCTGCTACAGCTAAGGGGACATTGTCTTGATGGTTGTCACTTGTAAGACGCCCACGCTCTTTTCGTTTTTCTTTGTCGAAGCGTGTAGAGAAACCTTAACTTCTACTTTTTTGGGGCATCTTGGCGTGAGAGCTTGGGCCGTGTGATCTGCAGCGCTGCTTGGACCTGCTACATTATGTAAGGGACCATCTGCAGCACTACTTGGGCCTGCTACAGGTATGGAGACATTGTCCTGATGATCACTCTCACTTGCAGCACGCCCACTCTCTTTTGCTTCTTTTCGTTTTCGTCTGTCAAGGCGTACAGCAAAACCTTTACCTCTACTTTTTTTGGGCATCTTGGATTTTTAAATTTATTTCACAGCCTACCATGGAAAATATATATATATATATGTGTGTGTGTCTAAGTTATTTATTTTTAGAGATATGGCTTGTATGGTACCTTCTTTAATTTCTCCCAGTGGGCAATGCAGTGGGAGGGGATGAGGAAGGGGAGGACCATGGGATCAGGTTGCTAAGGGAGGTGAGTGGGGAGGGGTGATGGCATTGTTTTAGCTTTTGTGGGGGCGCCGACCAGCTAATAGTCCACGGGGTGACGGGGACGGAGCTGGTAGCGCTACTTACATGCTCGGTCGCTCCCGTAGCGGTACTCACTGATTGTACTGAACTGACTGACTCTGAATCGGGAAAATTGGCGGGCTTATATACGGTGTTCGGCGGTGGAAGGGGGCGCAGGTCATGCTGAGCGAGACCTCTCAAGCTAGTCACGGTCTCGGCAGTAGGCGTGACCTGGTAAGCGGGCTTTTTAGATTAGGTACCAGGTCTCGCGATTCGTGACGCCTCGACGCTCATGACCCCGTGACTTGGTCACGGGGCCCGCGGCGTTAGGGCCCCTCCCCGGTAACCACGGCGTTGTAGGCTTAAAAATTGGAAACCGGGGGGGGGGGGGGGCGCCGGCCACCGGTTTACACTCCCTCCTTCCCTGCAAGCAGGCGTCCACGCCGGAGCGGCGGTTAGGCGTGTTCTCTACTCTGGCCGGGGTAGAGTTTCTGCTGAGCCTCGTAAGATTTCCGCCGGCACCCGGACAGGGAGCAGCTAGTTACGAATTGTGCTGACCAAGCTCTGTCCCACATAGCTGTAGAGAGCAGTTTCAACTGGCTTTCATTGACTTACTCGTCCTTTACTCCCAACAATACTCCTAACTACAACCTAATCTTACAGCAAGCAGTTTTGTATAAAAATTATACAAAACTAATATAGATCAAGCACAAAACAAAACCAAAAAGATGTTTATATCTTAATTCTAACAATTCTCGTTATTAAGTCTTTTATTTTGTGTTTATGGGTTGTCTTGCTAGCCGCGTGAGTAGCAAACTGTGGCTTGAGGGGTCGCTTCTTGGGTCGCGGGTCCTTGGGTTCGAGCACATCGTTTACTTATCCAGTACCCAACGGCTCCGATGGCAATTAGCACGGCACTTAAGAGTCCCGCCGCCCGCCGCTACTGCCATTAACGAGGTACCGTCGTTTTCGGTCCACGTGGTCATGTAGAATTCTCGAATCTCTCTCCAAGATGTCGAGAGGGATCTCCAGGTCGGCGTAGGGTCCCGTTTTACCTCCCCCAGTTGGTTTAACTTCTCCAACAATGCTCGCTCCTGCTCTTCATTCACAGACAAATGTTTGTGGGTAGGAGACATTTTTAGTTCTTCCTGGGCAAATTCCCCCGCATGGCTGGGGATTACGGCTATACTACTTCTGACTAACTGCACATGACTGGGCTATATGCATGGAACCGTGTCCGGACAGTCATCTGTTAGTGGGAGTAGTGCAATTTTCAACTTGGCAGCTGACAACGGCTAGCGTGGGGGAGAAGGAGACTGATACAATTTTTAATCCATATTTGTCCGGCTTACTAGGCAGATATATTTTAAATGGACACCTATCTCTAAAACCCAAAAGGGTTTCATGCATTACATACGTACTCAGAGGGTGTGTACAGTGTACACAGCTTTGCACCGAAGTGATAAATTCCCCCATTTCTCGAAATGCAAATTTATACGTGTCGATTTATCATCAAATCTAAGAACATTAATAAGGAAATTAAATCTGTTTCTGTTCATTACAGCACGAACAATAGTGATCCGTAAACTGACAAATCTTCTGTCTGAACTCGTGAATCTTTTATTGCACCATTCATCAACAGCATCCCTAACAAAGCTTTTATGTCAGTCAAATCAGTTAGGCCAATATACCACGAAACGTAGGGTATTTAGCTATGTAATATAATACTTTCTATTCATAATTGGCAGACAAAAAAATGATCGACAGACAGGGAACCAATTTAGCAAATGTAAAGATCGCAGACGGTTGAAATTAATTTGGGGCTATCTGCGGGCTACTGTGGACAAATCTTCCAAATTTTTAATTAAAGATTTTAATTAAGATCTTAAAGATTTTTAATTAAAGATTTTAGATAGATAAAATAAGATAAATCTTATTTAAAACTGTAGATAGTGGTGCAAGATCAATTTTCTGACCGTCAGGTAAACTTTAATAAAAGATAAAGCTTAAGAAAAGCTAAATCACTTACCGGGCTGGAATCAGTAACCACGATAAAGTTAGAACATGTTGTTTAAATATGGGGTTATAGATGAGCCAAAATACTTGATGTTAGTATTAACAATTATTATTATTCAATATCAATTGTATTTTTCTGCTCTTTTTTCCCTAATTCTCCTATATAAATTTACAATATTATAAAGTTGGTCGAAGTATGATTTCAACATTTGGTGTAAAGAAACTTTACAGCAAAACATTGCTCTTCTAGGTTGTTCCGTATTTCTTCTTAGTTTTGAGATTTGTCTTCATCCATGTAGCAGGGACTCTTCAAACAGAATGAATTACTATATTGCTCCTTTATAATCTTTTTCTCTGAATTTCTATTCATTACTTAAGACTACTGCCCCCACATGCAACAAAGCAGTCTCAGATGAAACCTAATAGTTGAGTAAAGCAGATTTGACTTTACGAAGGTGGCCCTTAAATACGACTTGCTTTTTTTTCTAATACTTTATACATACTTATATTTATTTAAGAGAGCTTAAATTAACCCATATATATAAATTAAACAATAAAATTTGGCACTTACTGCGTTTTTGCTGTGTCATAACAATTTAGTAGGTTTATTGTCAATAAAAAATGCAGTATAGCAAGTGTTTTAGTTGCTAAAACGTTTTAATAATGAAAAAATGACGTAACAATCTTTTTTATAAAGACATAAAATACCAAAAGTAATAAAAAAGTACCAAACAAATATTTAAAAAATATTTAAAAAAAACAAAAATAAAATTATAAAAAGTTATCAAAGGCTTATAGTTCTGGAAGTTCTAACCAAAATTGTCGTCTGTTTGGAGGAATTACGTGAAACAGGTTTTTAACAATGTTTTCCTTCTTTTCCTTTGGAAATCCCCGAGGAGAAAGTAACAAAGGAGGCGGTGGAAAAATCACGCCTTTTTGTCATAGCTTTTGCCATTAAAATATCTGACCCTTTCACGTTTTCGGAAGATAGGGAAGTCTTGCATTTCAAAGTGTATTCTCCACGAACTGCTTTCATTTGGGTAATATCTTTCATGTAAGCTCTGTCTGGGTCTTTATTAAGTTTAGTTTTAGAGATGAAATCTTTCCAATCAAGGAAATCAGTGGGTCCCATGACTTTTACGTCAACTTCTTTCCTTGAAGATTTCACAGTCTCAACGAAGTCTTGGAAATCATATGTCTTTCCCTGCCTCTTGAGAGATAATTCAACGTTATGATGGAAACTGTCGGCACTCATAAATGTATGACCAGCTTCAAAATAGTTAATGGTGATCGTCTATGCATCAAATTCTTCAGAATTGATTATTGAAACTAAAAACGAGTAAAAACACCAGTTTTTGTTCTGGCTGGAACAGTTGTCCATCCAGATAATAATGTCCCTTTTGCTTTTTAAAAATGCATAGAATTTGCTTATTATGTTTGTTTTGTTTTGGCCAGAAATTGCTTCATGCCACACAACAGCAAATGGTGTCTTCTCGTCTAAATTCTTCCCAGCTGGCACGATAGTTTCAATGTATGCAATGAGCCTCTTAGAAAATAGAACTTTTTTAAATGAATTGACTCGGGGCAACGTAATAATCTTTTGCATATCAGCTGTGAATGCTAAAGTGTCTTTTGGGAGAGGATTTTCTGTTGCTTGTGAAGACGTCTTGCTTTAAGTGCTGTCTTCCTTAAAATTATTATTATGACCATGTAACTTAAAACCTTCACATTCCTCGTTTCCCAGCTTTGCGAAGGAAATTTTAATTTCATTTTACCTAAGAATATTATACACTCACTTGATTTTCATTGATAGAATGACTGTTTCTATATAATAATTGGCGCATCAGTAAGTGTAATATATTAATGTACAGGTTCATTTAAGTATAAAGCAAATACATAGCTAGACTATGATAAACCATAAAATAACATCTTAGCTTAGAGGTAATATCAAAGGGCATAACATATTTTGATAATTACATTAAAATTTTGTACATACTTGTCCATAGTCAAAAAGTTAATTAGAAATTAAATCAGATTGAAATACCGACTCTAACATGAAAAATTACAATTTAACTTATAGCAAAGACATGAGGAAAACAAAACACTACGTAAGTTATACATCACTAGATTAAAAATCAAGTCCTTGCAATTCATCAAATTTAGTTTGAATTATTTTTCAAGTTTTTGATTTTCTTTAATTATCAGGAAGTTGACATTAATCTAGAACGTTTATATGTAGTGCTACCCTTATTAGGGAATGAGCTGCGCATAAGCTGGAGGCCGCAGCCAAGTACCTGGGTTCCTTGCCCTCCGCTCGACCCACTGCTGCCGGCAGCTCCCGCAGATCTTGTAGACCTTGCCAAATTACCGTCGATTTCATCCATTACCTCATTTATTTGTGAATTACCTATGGTTTATTAAAGTAGGTTTTTAAAAAGGAAACGATGAATGGCGTAGTATCTATCCCGAGCCATTATCTGGCCAAAAAAAGGTGTCGACAGCATTGGGTCCTTCGTCCAATAATCCTTCACGGACAGCTTTTTTACTCTTGCCATCAGCATTGTTATGGCCGTGAACACAAAGAACTCGCCTTCTTCCAAAAATTTGAATTTCTTCAAACGCTCCTTATCTTCGTCACTTTTACTGTTGCCAATGCCATATTTATTGAAATTATTTACCTGTTGGCAAATATAGGACACTAGCGCAGTTGTAAGAAATAATTTAAAAAAATCTACCACTTTAGCATTCGGAGTGAGTGGTGATTTGTTTACGCAGCGTTGTGGGTAGAAGGGATGAATCTTCGGTTTCGACTTCTTGTGAGACCACAATATCGGCAGGCTGGTTTGTTCTTGAAGACTACCTTCCTCCTCGGATTCATCCTCACTTGTCAAATGGCCTTCACTTCCCGACGGAACATGAACATAACCGGAGGTGGAACTTGGCCCCGCTACTTCTGGCTGTGGTTCGTCATCTAAAAACTCATCCTCTGGACTATCAATGAACTCTTGACTTCACTATAACTTCTTGTTAATATTTCCAGAAGCTCCTCGTCCGTCCACGTACGCCTCGTATTTCTATCCATAAATGAATAATAGATTCGTAACGTAATTAATCCAAAAGAGAAAGCCGGGTCAGAACGATAAAATCAATTAAACAATCGACAACACAAATAGAGATCGGAATTCAAAGAGCAAGCGAGGTTATTAGGTAAAATCAGTAAAAGCAAGGAGGGTATAAAAAGTTTGAAGGCTTGATATCACACCCGATATAACCAGTGAGTATCTGCAAAACTATTTAGATGTGGCGTCTTACTCGCTATAGGCATCTTTCCCACTCCTAACCTACCTTATTCATCTTACATATATTATTATAATTTAGTCCTTAAACAGTGACTAGTATTCTGAGATTCATCGTTAAAAATGCCCGAGGAATACAGGAAACTACATTGAAAAAATCTTGTTAACATTGGTTAAATAAAATATATTGTTATTTTGGTCATTATTATTGTTAGTCTCATCATGACTATTAGCTGCTGAATCCATTTCTGGGAAGGTGTAAACATTTGGATTTAATTCAAAATGAGGCAATGGAATGTATCTTTACAATCTATACAAGAGAGATATCTGAGGTTTAATTTATTGGAGTTTATAATCCCAACAAATACCTTATTTTCATTGTCTGAGGAATCGGACTGTTTCATGTTCACTTAAAACATCATCAACTAATTTGATAACATCTTCCTTGGGTGTAATTATTTTGCGGCATCATGCCGTATTGATACTGATACAGTACAAAATGTTATGAGGTGTCGACTGTCATTCCAACGTTCTTTTCATAAGGTATGCTCCAGCATGAAGAGTATGAGGAGCACCCTGCACATATTAATACATAGTACAATACTACAAGAAAAAAGAAAAAGAAGTAAATAAAAATAGTTCTCACATCTTGCTGGTAAAACACATTGTTACTTGAAAAAATCTGTAATAGTAGTTTGCTTTGAGGCCAAATGTGTAGAGGATTCTCTCACCATATGAAGCTCCCTTGATTTAATCCCCTTTCATTCCCTCCCCCCGATTTCAGTGCATGCACAAGATCACGCTCCAAAAAATAATTTTCTGTTTTTTTATACATTCTAACGCTTAGGTCGATGTAATGTTGGTTGTTGATCAGTCTGATTTGCTCTTGTTGTCTCGTCTTCACTGTCACTCTCTTTATCAGTATTGTGTCCTTTCAAATCATTAATTAACGTTCCAAGTTCTAAATTTTGATCGGTTGTAGTCGATTTTCGTCGATTATTCAATAATTTTTATCAACGTCATCTCGATCTATGTCTGAGGTCCCTAAGTCTTTTGCTGTTTCCGGTTTAGTTCCTGTTCCAATTTTCCTTTGTTCTCCAAATTCAGCCTTTATAAAGCTATTTTGAACTGAATTTTAACTAATTACTAATTACTAGACCTACCTAAGAAATTGTGAGTTAAGGTAGTAGGTTAGCGGAAGCGGGGTGGCATTGAGCTGCGTTAGACAGACGTTGTCTTGATTACAACTCTGACTTGAACCGACCGGCGGTAAGGCCTCTTTCACACGGTGCGGACGCGGGCCCGGACCCGCATCTAACACGCGGGCGCAGGCTTGCAGTTTCTTTTCACACGGTCCGGGCGCGGGCCCGGACCCGCATCTAACTAGGTGTTAAAACAACAATAAAGATCAATGTCAAGTAAGTAACAAGTGCGGNTATAACTGTCTTCCCGCAGCGAGGAGCTTGTCCCCACCCTAAAAGTATATGGTTACTAGCGCCTCCCGTTGACAAAACTGAAGATATACTTATGACCATATTCTAGATCGATAGAGCTCGTCATCCTGAATCCAACGACATGTATAACTCAAATTTGATTTTTTTTTTAGTTATGACCCTCTTCTTGCCGACGTGCGATATGTTTACATAGATTGGTTGCATTCATATTTTTGTCTATTTCTGAAACCAGACGTTTTAATTTTTATTTCTGTAATGAACTTTTAAATGTTGTATAATTCCTTGATCTAGAGGTTGTTATTTGTAAGTGGCGTTGGATGGAAAAAACGACTAATTTTATGTTTTTAAATTTGATTGCCTAGTTGGGAGACGCGGTTTTTTGTTGTTGGTTTTTTTTTTTTTTTTTTTTTTTTTTTTTCAAACGTTATCAATTTTGAATCAATGAATTTTTCACTCCGGATCCTTGAAGTCGCATATTTAACTTATTTAGATGGCTAAAAACGTCGACAAGGTAGGATTAATGTGCTTGGAATTTTTAGTCTTTAAACTGTGCTAACAAATCCAGTTTGTTAGATGTAGACAGAAATTCTTTCAGTTCCTCCTTTAGCTCATATAACCGTTGCAATATACAACCTTTAGAAAGCCAGCGAACCTCCGTGTGGAATAATAGTACCTCATGCTCTGCGTTTAAATCGGAACACAATTTTTTGAAACCACGAGTATTCAAAGCACTTCCTGACTGTGTTGACCAACTTAATTGACGTTTTCAGAGCGTCTTCGAGTTCCGGAGGTAACGTTTTGATAGCTAAAGCTTGTTTATGAATGGAATGCGTAGTCACTAAGGAAGCATTTTCCCTCTTCATTAGTGTCGCAAATCCAGATCGTTTTACTAACATAGGGCTCCATCAGTACAACAACCAGCAAGTTTATCCCATTTAAGATTGTGTTTCTGGAAGTAATTAATTAATTTTGTCCAGGATGTCTATTCCTCTAGCAGTAGTCTCCAGTGATTCCATGAAACAAATTTCCTCTCTGAACGTATTTTCACTAAGAATCTAAGAGCTAACATCTAAGAATCGAATAAATGTTAGTAATTGGCAACATTGTGCAACATCTGCGTCACATTGCAGAGCGAAGTATGGTGATTGGGAAATTTTCGTAAGAAGTTGTTCTTCTGTTGACAGTATCATTAGACAGCGAGATTTGTTGAAGTGTTTTCTTTGTTTCTTTACCAAGAATTTCTTCCACCGATTTTAACAGGCTAGGCTTTATTTAGCGCTCACCTATGGTGTACGGCTTCTTTTCCCCAGCAATGAGTTTTGCTATTTCAAATGATGTTACCAATGCTTTTGTATTTGATGCAAATCCTACCCCGCTTGGCTCAAGCTTCATTTTCTTCAAGTTCGCAATTTTACCTTGAAAGTAGTCCAACGGTTTATCGCTGAGGGTAGGGTGCACTGACCTCGAATGACGCTCCAATTTGGCTAGTTTCAGGGCATCGTTGGAAAGAACTGTTGCACATATAACACACTCAGGTTTCCTCCTTTAGCTCATATAACCTTTGCAACATGCAACCTTTAGAAAGCCAGAGAACCTCTGTGTGGAATAGTAGTACCTCTTGCTCTGCGTTTAAATCGGAACACAATTTTTTGAAAACACGAGTATTCAAAGCACTTCCTTCATTAACACCTCACCACCACCACTTCCTTCATTAGCACTTCCACTATTAACTTCAATGCACTTAAAGCCAAATTTTAAATAGTCTTCGTTATATTTACGTTTCATTCTCAATTTATCTCAATCGATACCGCATTCTCTGTTTCCTCTTATGCACGTTTATTAAATTGTATTATTTAACTAGATTGCATAAATATTTTATTGCTGTTGACTACAAACAGTTGAACTATACAAACCTAAATAATAAAAATATCTTTCTTCCTCCTCTTATTGTTAATAGATATTACTTAGTTATTAATAGAACTTCCTAGTTTGAGAAGCTATCTTGTAATAACAATGGTAGATTTTTCCAGCGGCAACTTTCACATGGCCATCTGCGTTTTCGAATGGTCTATTATTGTACATGGCCACCGATTCCTTATTAACCCTGAAATACTAACCTTATTGTTTCTGTGCTTAACGCTAATCTAGGTAATTTTTACGTTATTTATTAATAACCTTTACAACATAAATACAATAGAAATAAAATTCACAATACAAAAAGTTATATTAAAAAAAAGAACAATAATAGTAAACTAGTCTCCAATTTACTGCATTTTTTTCGAGTAATCTCTACATATGTGATACTTACACGTAACACAATAGTTTGTCATAATTTTTTCGTTTCGATAAAGTGAAAGCCTTATCAGTTATTGAAAAGCCTTATTAGTATCGCGGTCATCACTATTTTTATTTGTTTTTCTGATTTTTGTACTACCGGTATTTCAATTTCACGAATCGAATTCAAAATGGTTTAATTTATTTAATCTTCTGCTGCAGGATCAAAATCTGGATCAATATCTAAATCATCTTGGTCATATTCGTCGGAACTCTCTTTTTCTAAATGGTTTTCACTATCTGAATCATCATCAGACATTTCATTCATTATGCGCAATATTTCTTTGGGATCCTTGAATGTTTTCAGTTCGGAAAAATTAAACTAATTATACATATTATACAACTGCATATACATATATAAATTCGTAATTCCCGCTACTCATTTTGTATTTATTTGTTTGTTTACATCATTTGACAGATTAGGGAGGTTATGAAGGTTATGGTTTTATATTTAATATTTCTTTTGATTTGTTTTATTTGAGTGTCGTTTTGTAACGTGTAATTTAATTATTCTTTATGTATTAATAAAATCTGTTAAAACCTACACTCGACTAAGTTTCTTGGAAAAACTAACTTACACATTTTTATTTATATACATATAAATGCATACTTACATATTTATTTTATTTTTTATATTTATTACATTATGTGTAATAGCAATCCCAACAAAAACAAGAGTGTAAAAAAATAAGCCAATTCTCGCATAAAAAGTAGTGAGATCATAGGTTTAGCCAAGTCTCCCACTGTCCGAGTAAGTTCCACTTGTTCCAATTTATTCAGTGCAAGAACATGATGTTTGTCTGTTCCTCTCTCTATTCTCTTTCCCATATCACTCTACACGTTTAAATTTAAATACCTTTTCTAATTTTTTTCATTTGAGCGTCGCAGCACAAGGATACGAATTTGTATACAACACTACATTTAATTTTAGCCTCTTTGGGGTGTGAATTTGCCAAGCCAGAAAAGGTATTTAAATTAAAACGTGCAGAATGATTTGGGAAAGAGAATAGAGAGAGGAACAGACAAACATCATGTTCTTGCACCGGATAAATTAGACCTAGTGAAACTTACTCGGGCAGTGGGAGTGGGAGACTTGGCTAAACCTATGATCTCACAACTTTTTACGCGAGACTTGGCTTATTTTTTTTACACTAGTGTTTTGGTTGGGATAGGTTGTAAAAACATATTCTTTATTTCCGCACAAGTTCGGAAATAAAGAAGAATTATGAAACACGCATGCGCGATTAATACAACTTCGAAAAGAATCACTTCCTACGCATGTAAACAGAGATAAAATTATTATATTTCGTATCAATCGTAATAAAACTATTTAAGTGTACAAAATAAGACGCGAGGAAGGTATGTGGCAAACTAATTGGCAGAGTAATTTTTATATTAATTTGTATTAGCTCATATGTGTACTATAGTAATTAATTATCAACTGTCGATTTAATCGATGGCGTCCACATTTTTCAATCATGCTATAGTTCTTATGTGAGTTCATTTCGAACGAATCTGTCAAATGAAGTTAATAGGCTGTCAGTTATTTCTCTTCAAAATGGAACTTAACTTCATGCTTTCAGCAAATAGTGTTTCTCGCCGAGTTGGTTTTATCCAAATATGTTGAGGTGGCTGCTAATATGAAGTTCAGATATGGTTATACTCGGGAGGGATATCTCATCTCGATCCTGATCCCCCTATATATGGGCACGCTGGAGTCCGAAGCTATCCGTGGGGCAAGCTATCGCAAGGCCTTAAACAAAAACAGACCCCCCCCCCTTCTCGTGCACTTTGCACGTGCTCTCATTACATTTATGGACTGGCCTTTGATTAAAAAAAATATTGCATTAACCTTATTCTTTCATCACGCTTCCACACAGATAAAAAAAAAAAACAAAAAAACCCATTCAAATATCTTTACCCGACCATTCATTAATCTTCAAGACCATAACATGGTGTTAAGTCACTTTGTAATCTTAGTAATTCTAAAACCATGATTAATCTATTTGAATCAAATTAAAACTAAGATTATTTTTATCCTCCTGTTTAATTAAACTTCGAAACTTTTTCATTTTCCTTTTGGTTGCGCTATGGATATAACCCTACGAGACGCCTAAATTCTTTATTTTTACTCCAGAATCCGAATGAGGATAGGGCCTTAACCCAGTCTCTATTGTACCCAAAGAAATTTAATATTTTTCTCTTCCTCGTATTTTTCTCTTGCTCGAACATATTTCATTAAAAAATATACAGAGTGATTAATTATTTAGTAAAAGAAAATTAAAATTTAGATAGGGCACCCTAAAGAAAACGAATGAGTTTCTATAGATAGACCATAGCTCGATTCTTACTCGTTCAAGTGAGAATCGAGCTATGGCCTGTAGAAACATTTTTGGCCCATTTAGTTAGCCCTATTGCCCTATGCCCTATCTAAATTTTAATTTCTTTACATTAAAAATTTATCACCTCGTACGCATTATTAAGAAGCATTGTTTTCGTGTAGAGGAAGATGATAGAATTGTCGTCTTTTCTGTTAAATCGGGCTTTATAAAATGATAGCTAGATGTATTTCATTATTTGAATTTGAATATGGCACAGTATTTCCAGGATTATACATTAGGGATTGATTAAGACGCACTTTTTTGGACACTTATAGCTCAGCTCCTGTAATACATGGTGGGCCAAAAAAAACCGCACTTTTTTGAACACTTACGTCCTTTATTTTGCCTCCCACGTAGACTGTAGTNTACATTATATCTGACGGATTAAAAGCTTTAGGAGGTGGAGATAATTGTAGGGGAGATAAGATATCTTGGTGTATAAGGTTTGTATGGGTGTGATCTATTACATCAGGATGTGGGGAGAAAAGGTTTGTAAGGTGTTGAGCAAAGACTTCAACTTTTTCAGTTTCAGACTTTGCCCAGGAATTGTCAGGTTTTAGGATGGGAGAAGGGATGGACTTTTGGGAGAGGATCCGTCTGGTTGCGTTCCACAATGATCTGTCTTGGTCGGTAAGTTGTGAAGTGAATGTCCTAAATTTGTCTTCCTTATAGAGTCTCAATAAGTTTGTCAGTCTTCTACTTGCTATATTGTACGTCCGTTTGCCTGAAGGATAAATTAGACCTAGTGGAATTTAGTCGAACAGTGGGAGACTTGGATGATAATCTTAATTGACCTATGATCTTACTACTTTTTACGCGAGACTTGGCTTATTTTTTTACACTAGTGTTTTTGTTAGGATTTCACTTAATTTTTCATGGCCCCAAACAATTTTTCGTTTCCTATCTTTGTTCTTGTTTGATTATTCTTAGGTCTTTTTTCCTTCTTTGTTCTTGTAATCTTTCGTTTAACTTCTTCGATCTGGAGTAAATATATTTGCACTTTAAGATAACAGATAATCAATACTGTCAAATCAAACTTCAAGTTTCTAGGATTGTTAGAAGTGCCTTAGAATTATGATGAGTGAGTGAGTGACGAAATAACAAAACTCTAGGCTCATATATCTTATGAACTACTATGGTTAGAGGAGTGAAATTTTTATTTCCGGTTCAGTTTGTCATGAACTTTAAATTAAAATTAATTTTATATATCTAAGTATCTTCAAAAAGATAATATAGGAGGGTCCAAATTGCCGTGAGTTGGTTCCAGTAAAGGTTGGTACGGCTGTGCTCGACTTGGCGGGGGCACTGCCGTGCCCCCAGATTATATATATTGTATAAAAGTATTAAGTTTTTATATTAAATTAAATGATTATTAAACATTTTATACGACAAATCAAATTATACTAATATTATACGTTAAAGATACGTAGGTAATACGTGAAAAATATGGCTTAATAGAATAAACATACGTAAAAATAGCTGCAATATTTTACTAAAGACTAACTAAACGTGAAATTTGTTGTGACTCTCAAAAAATAGTTGTGGAACCTGTCTTACGTATCGGGCGAGATTGAAGAGAGCATATACTAGACTAGGAAGGTCTAGAACTCTGGACGACGCACTGCTAAAGGGTGGGGATTGTGTGACTTACAGTTTTCTGATATTCACATTTATCTACAACTGTACGTAATTTTTACGCACATTTAGCGTTTTAGGTTTAATATATCTTTAACTTTAAATATATTGTCATGGAGGAGTCTGTCCCCAACTTCACTATTAAGTATTTGATGTGATATTATTGATACCAGCTTGTTCCCGTTCGTTAAATCTCTAAGCATCTCATAAACTACTAACGACTTTCTATGGCTCGGGTTCTTGTAGATTTGTGGTTCGTGTTCTTGTAGATTTGTGGTTCTTCAGAAGATATTATTCTAAAGGTATAGGTGAAGTGACTGAGTAGCGGAGGTTTTGTTACAATTCTGGCGAATGTTGTAGTTTCATCCTAACACACCGATAACTCTTTTTAATATTATGATTTTCTATAATGTAAAGAGATATCGGATTTGTCTATTGTGAAAAAAAGGAAGAGAAACAACAGCACCCGAGCAAAATAAGAAAAAGCTAAGCTTGTCTCATGGTAGATAAGACTCAGGGAGCTACGGCAGTAAACCAGGGATGCCATCCATTATCAATGTGATGCGGCTCCACTTAAATTAGCTCTTACACTCTCCAACTTAAACTCCTCCGGCCATTTAATTTAGCTACACCACTCACTGAGTTAACCATTTATTAGCTTCATGCAATATTCCCGTGCCAGTAAAAGTGGGGATTGTTTCGTTCAAATTAGGCACAGCTATTTATTCTTTAGGTTTTTGAATCATCGTCATCAGAAGTTGATTTTGTGTATACATTGCCCCACTTAATTTGATTCACATTTATTCCTAATTGTTATTGTTTCAACAAAGCTTCACCATCCTCAGATCCATTATTACTTTCACCATCCTTAATTTTTAAGTTTAAAACCAACTTTTAAATTCAATTATTAACTAATCTACTTACAAAAATTATTCTGTTTCTTGCTTGGTTTCTTATTTATTTCCCTTGAAATTCTCGATGGCTTCCAATATCTGAAATATTACGTCAAAAGAACTGGTTAACAAGTCACTTTCGTAAGTTTTAACTCAAAGGATAGCTCTCTTAACACGTCTTCGTTTTAATTACTGAACCAGGGGATGGGGCTGAAAAGATCACAAACATAATAACCCATGATAAATCTTTCTCTAAGTTCTTGTAATAAAAAGTCCAAAACAACGAATACAACTTCATTTCGGAATATCAGGCGTAAGTTGATTTGGTTCGGAAGATTTTGTAGAAGAAACTATTTTTACTGGTAAAGATGATGGAATGTTTAACACCTCTGCAATCTGCAATCACTGTTGCTTCTTAAGAGATTTTATTCGACGAGTTACGTAGCTTTTGTACATCCCCCTCAAGATCATTGATTAAAGCCATTTCAATGTCCAGGCCATTGCTCTGGATCGCAACACTTTTTTCTTCTTTGGAAGGCAGGACTTATGCCAGAATACGGTCATAACGATTCCCTCGAATGAAGAAAAACTGTATAATGGGGCTAAGATTCTTTTTAGATAATAAAATAAGTTGGTGAAAGTAAATGACAATTCCATATATTTAAAAGTGAATAAACTTTCTTATATCTAAAAGTACATAAAATTTCCGTATATTTAATTTTCCCTTCCTAATATTTAATTCCTTTGGAATTTTCTTACAATTGATTCATCATATAAAATAATAGTAAATAAAAGCTATCGTTTATTTTTCTTACACATTACTTACTGTAAGTTCATCGAGTCTTGATAGATAAACCCGATAAAGCATAAACACACACATTATGAACAATCGGTTTATTAAACATTATAAAAATACAATTCAAAGTTTCAAAGATCAAGAAACAAATAATAGCTAAACATCTCACACAAGATACAAAATCGCATGCACATGGTTAAACATAAATCGCGTCTGTTTTTAATTCCATCAACCCTCTCAAGCGGATATCCTTTACATCATTCCTATTTTATTTTTATTTATTTATTTTTTTAATATAAATATATTTTGGGTTTTTTTATAAGTTCTCTATTTCTTAAATTGTAATGATCTTTGGCAGTGTTGTTTGAGCTACCGCTCTCTTCCATTTCCTGATTTTGGTCACCAGAGCTATTGCTCTCTTCCATCTTTTGGGAATGGTCGCTATCACTTACACTAGAAGGATTATCAGTCTGTGATCTGTCTGAATTACTATATGTTGTCCGTACACATTGTAATGAAATTTCTCTAATGAAAAGCAAATAGCTAACATCTCCTTTTCAATTTGTGCAAATTTCTGCTCGTTGAGGGCCAGGGCCCTGGAGGCATATGCTAATGGCCTGTCATTCTAAAGCAAAACACACCCTAACCCGTCTTTAGACGAATCTGTTTGAATTAATAACAGTTTGCTATGATCATAATGAGCCAGCACTGGTGCATTAATTAAATACTGTTTTAATTGAATGACCATTTGCGCATTTTCTTTGGTCCACGACCATTTAGAGTCCTCTCTTGTTAAAGACCTGAGAGGAGATGTTAGCTGAGATACATTAGGAATAAACTTGCTTAGATATTTAATGATCCCTAAGAATCTTAACAACTCTTTTTTATTAGTAGGATTAGGCATTTGATTGATAGCTTCAACTCTATTTGGATCGAGAGCTATTCCTTTGGCTGAGATTATATGACCTAATAGATTTAGCTCTTTTTGTTTAAATTTAAACTTACTAACATTAAACGTTATACCAGATTGAGCCGCAACATCCAACACTTCTTTTAAAATCACATCATGAGTAGTTTCATTACCACAAATAAAATAGTCATCAATGTAAATCTTTAATCCTTTTATATTAGCAAATATGGACATATTTTTTCTTTGGAACACTTCTGCGACCGTCTTTAAACCAAATGGCATTTTAAAAAAATCTAAATTTACCTAATGGGCACACAAAAGTGCAAAGCCTTGAAGAATCTTCATCCAGCTTTAACTGATAAAAACCTTGGTTTAAATCAAGCACAGAAAACATTGTACAATTAGGATCAATATCACTGGTTATTTCATCAAATGTGGGCAACTGAAAACGATCATCAACCATAACAGAGTTTAAAGACCGAGGGTCTAAACATATCCTCAAGTCTTTATTAGGTTTTTCTATAATTACAATCTGGTGAAGCCATTCAGAGGGACCTTCTACAGGTGATATTACCCCTTCCTTGATTATCTTATCAATAGACATTTTTAATCCTGCCAGAAGCTCTTCTGGGTGGCTTGCATATGGGACAAGCCCCTTCAATTAATTTAATATGATATGGCTCCGCTGGGAACTGACCTAATCCTTTAAAAACTGTTGGATATTGCGCCACTACTTCATCTTTAGAATTAAAACTAACCTTATCAGGTGTAACATTATCAAGTGTAAGACTATCAATTCTTTTTAACAAATTTAATTTCTTACAAGTATATAGTCCTAATATACATTTATAACTACCCTGAACAACAATATATTTTATTTTAACCGATATACCTTTAATAATAGTCTGAAGAATAATAGCCCCCATAGGAACTATCTCGAAACCACCAAACGCTTCCAACTTTACACATGTCTTCTCCACACTAGGTATTTCTCCATCAAAAATCTTGAATAATGCATCTGTGCTAATAATATTACATTGTGCTCCACAATCCAATTTAAAATTTATGTTTACATTATTAATTTTGACTACCTGCATCCAGTCTTGAATGTCAACATTAGCCATTTCTGTCTATTGTATTATAAACATGTATAGGGGGCCCGTTTAGTACTGGAAATGCCCGTTATTTTAATCTTCGGAAAGCATCCAAGGGTTTCCGATAATGTCCCATGTTTCGGAGAAAATGGGCATTTTCCAGAAGAAGGTTAAACTTTTAAGTAGATTTACTTATTCTTTTTCATATGTGGTGATATCTAAATTTTCCAAAATAGTCTGAGCTAAAGTGGTTTGAACAAGTAAATGACTTCTCACTGCTCTGCTATACGATTTTCCGTTGAGCATTTTGTTTCAGGCCACTACCAGCCATATTTTGTCCGATGCAACCAAAATACGACATAAGTATATGAAAACTACCAAGAAAGTTCGACGAAATCGGATGTAGTAGCTGATCGATTACTTCTAAACAAGCTGGGAACCCTTGCCGATGTGCGTCTTCCGCAGCCTATTTCAGGGCTGTGTACAAAGTGTCAACATCACTTGGATATGAATTGATTGATCGAAGCGGTATGATTCCACTTTGCTCAGCATTGATTGTATCAGAAGCCACATGTAGAAAGCCCTTCCACTCTGGGATTTTCGGTATGCCTGGGGTGTTCAGGAGAGATAGCCATTTTCCTGTCTTCCACAGAGTTTCGTGAAGATTTGGCATAAGTTCATCACCACGGAAACATTTCATCAAAACCCTTACATGCTTTACCCCAAGTCGACATTAATCTAGAACGTTTACATGTAGTGCTGCCCTTATTAGGGAATGAGCTGCGCATAAGCTGGGGTCCGCCTAGGCCGCCGCCGAGTACCTGGGTTCCTTGCCCTCCGCTCGACCCGCCGTTTCCGGCGGTTCCAGCAGATCTTGTAGACCTTGCCAAATTACCGTCGATTTCATCCATTACCTCGTGTATCTGTGTATTCCCTAGCGAATCCTGACTATCTTCATCTTCACTATGCGCAAACATCTTTATCTGAGTTGTTGAATCTAGTACACTTTAATTTTTTTTCTGCACCAGGTTTTTTTTTAATGAAAATCGCTTTCGCTTCTGAGTACCGCTACCACTTCCACAACCTGAACCGAGAGTCATTTGTGTACGTGGATAAATAACACCAAACACTTTTTCGACTAATGTCTTTAATTTTAAACCACTCGCGCCTAATAAACTGTGCCAATTGCCCGTTCTTTTAAAATCCGCTACAAACTTTTTAATAGCTCCCTTATCGGCAACGACAATTTCCGCGTCGCTAAAAGCGTGGTCGTACTGTTCGTCGTGGATCTTCGCTATTAAATCGTCGACGTCCACAGGAGTGCCCGATTGAATTGAATTTCCCGGACCTAAATAATTATGACCGGGTAGCACAAACGATACAGGCATACTGACTCACAATTTATATTGTCCAATACATACGTCATATGACCTTACCCCCTCCCCTTCGCCCCAAATCTTGGAAGCTGGGTACTTGCCGAAAAATATTTCATATTTTTACTATCCATCAGCGCCCAACTCTAATTTTAAAATTAGAGTCTGGGCGCTGAATCTGGCAGCGCCCTTATCCGAGAGGAGTCGGGCGCTGATGGTGATGCTGGATGGTAAAAATATGAAATATTTTTGAAAACTCAAAACCTCAAAACGTTCAAATCCTGAATCACAACATTTTTCAATCCCTTTCTCTGTGCGTTTTTATAGGTAACACCCAGCTTTCCCATTTCAACCCCAGCAGGAGCTGTTGTGAGCTGTTGGATGTTATCGGATTTAGGAAGAGCTTGAGCAGGCGTTATTCATTTAATACCCCCTAAGCTGTGAAACGTGTTCATCCAGAGTGGCAACATTAAAGTCAGTGTTATTAAAAACATGTTGCCGAAATGTTTTCAGGTGTGTCCAGTTGCTGAGCATCAAATATGACGCAAACCCGAAGCCAGACTGTAAATTAATCAAGCTCCGTGACCCAAACTTACGGTGAATGTAATAAAAAATCCCTGTGAGGATCGGGGAAATGAATCAGCGTGGACGAATGGCGGAAATTATAGCATGGCTAATGCTAACTCTTTTCTAATCTACTTTCCTACCACTTTTCTTCTGTGGGATAAGAGCATTTATAAGAGCAGCGAAGGTTTCAGGTACACCATATTTGGCATCATTCAAAAACTCATCGTATGAAGGGTAGCTCTTAATATCGTATGCCTTCCTCTGGATATCTCACCTTATTATTGCAGCAGCAGCTTTAACAATTCACTTATTGTCATCAATATAATTTTCACTCCTAGCCATATACCAAGAATCATTCAAAATTTGGTCTCCAACATCTCGGAAACAGGCAACAGTTGTTTTTGCATTAAGCTTTCTGAATGTAATTTTTTCTCCGTATTTGTCAGCCAGCCTGTTCATCACAGTTCTAATATCTGTTTTTTCCCCAGTTATCTGTTCCATAATCTCATTATTCGAGTACTAGCCTTTATTATCATTATAAATATATTGTTAAATCTCATCCGTGGCTTTATAAACAAATTCTTCGATTGGCCCTACCTTTCTTTTGGCCAGTCGTCTTTTGTTTCTGCAAACAGAACTTCATGTTGCAAGTCTTCATGGTATTTAGCATCAGCCGCATGTAAATCTTCCATAGTACTAATTACTGTCAAAACTTCCTTCCTCAAGCAGTAGCGCATCTTATCATAACTTGCTACTCTTGTAAAATGCTCTCTTGTACTTCTATAAGATGTATTTATTCATAAAATTGAAAAAAAAAAAAAAAAAAAAAAAAAAAA
>KZ651269.1:12205-30193 GCA_001010745.2 Gerris buenoi | reverse complement strand
TTATCTTTATACATCTTGTCTTTCCCCCTATTCTCACCCCAACAAAAGCCCTAATGCTTTTCTACATTCCCAAAAACGTTTATTGGGTGGAAAAATAATCATTTTTGGAATGTTATCAATTCATAGTAATAAATTAGGGGAGTAACCAATAAATTTACAAAAAGGGAGTAACCAAGTAATGTAAACACAGGGGAGTAACCAACTAAAGAAGGTTATGGGGGAGGCTTATTCAGATGGTTACTCCCCAGAAGGGGAGTAACCATCTGAAGAAGTTACTAAACATATCCTGCAGGATCGTCTCTCTTTGATAGTTCCTAACTCTTCTCACAGCAGAAATTGATCCCTCCTCATATGTAGCAGATGAAGTTACGTTACAATCGTTATTTTTATTATTATAATTAAGGTACAAAAGCCTTAAAACACCTGGGTATAGTGCAAACAATTGTAAGTTGAGACGGTGTAGCGATAAGTAAAGAGCTTTAAGAATTCCACAATACCGGCACAATTTGAAAAAGGCCTTTGTTGCCGATAGAAAGGGAGCCTTTTCTTACGACCGTCAAGGCCAAATTGAAAATTGGTTGCAGCTAGGTATATAAACAAAACCTATAATAAAGCAAAGACACTGATGCCGCCATGCCGTTATTACATTTAGAAACTTCCAATTTTTTTTTACTTAAGGTCTGCATTAAAACTCATTTTTCGATCATTCTGCATTGTGCCACTATTGAAGACGGTGAGCAATATTCTGAAACCTTTTATATACCTGACACATAGAGAAAGCTGTTCTTGTTTAAAACTTCTTCCTTCGTCGCTTAGTATAGAAAATATGCCTGTATTTTATTTCACTAACGATAAAGTCAGTTATTAATTCTGGTGATATTTTTATTATTAGATTTTGAGTGGTTGACGCGCACACGGTGTGGTTAGACAAACATTTTTGTAAAATCTTTATCGTTAATTAAAAATAGCTCATAAAGCTCCCTAAAGTTTCCTATGTTTAATGAAAACTCGCTTTTATCATGGCCTCTGAGAGCCAAGCCTTGGGCACAACAAAAAATGTGTATCAACATGCCCTCGTTTTATAAAAATATTTAAGCATCTCTTCCAGTGCTTTTCTGTCTCTTTTGGACATGTTTCTTGATATGCCAGGTATTTTTCTGAGCTTACATTATGCAGGCTGCTTAGGCTATGCTTTAAAATTTTCTCTGGTAATTTTTCCAGTTTTTAAAACCTTTGTCAGTTAAGGGATAGTCTTTACCTTCCAAGTCTTTCTCAGGCACAAAATTTCTGCAAGTGAAACAAAACACCAGAATATTCCAACCACCAGAATTCAGAATTTGATGACAATAATCAGTTCTAAAAGCAGCGACGGTTTCTACCACCGAGTTGGAATCATTCTATTTATTGCAGAAAAATATGCTCTCCATTCCACCATTCTCTAATCTAATAAACTCTTTGAGGATTCATACCATGTCTATTATATACAAGTATTGAACCCATAATTTTGAAGATGGTCCTTTCTCTTTGAAATGGAAACATTTATCTTGGTATTTACTTTTCACATCACCAAGGATCTTCAGTCCTTCCACCTCTGAAAATGAAGGTGTTTAGGATGATAAATTAAATTAAATCAAGCTTGGTTTAAGGAAGACTGTCAGACCGGATGTGCTCGTAGTTAATTAAATTATCCTGCCCCTCTAGCCCCCCAGTCTGCTTCTTCTAGTTAATTTTTAAAACAACAATCTAATTATTGACATCTGCCACGAGACATCTACACCTTGCTGTCAGAAATTCAGTAATCTAATTGTCGACTGTGAAACAAGTTTTTTCTCAATCTTAAAATATTCAGTCTTGCTTAAGCCCTGGCTAGGTACAGATCTACTACACCTTTGGGATCCCATCCATCTAATACATTTCGTTCTTGTATGTATTGAATATTATCTATATCACTTCTATCATCGATCTACTCATCAAACCATTCATTCTACCAAGACTATAGTCAATTTTTTATTTTGTTTTATCACAATCAGCTGATCATTAAATTTTTAACGTATCTTTTTAGCTAAACCTAAAATTACTTTTTAACTTTCCTTTTATTAATCAATCTTTTTATAATTAATCTCACAATATTTTAAGAATATCTATTTTGTTAAATCTTTAAAAAACTAGATCTAGATCTTAATTAACTAACTCTTTTTGGTTAACCTAATAATTTATATTATGAGCTCATTATCATATTATTGTAATACTTATCTTTCATTATTAAAACAGGGTAATCAAATTTGTTTGTTTTTCTTTGATTTTTTTTTTTTAATTTAACTCCAAATTTTTCTTTCTCCAAATCTTTTTTTATTTTTGTTCTATTGTCATTAATAGAACTGGTCTTTTGGTTTATCAATTATCTCTTCAGCGACCTTACACAGTGACAGAACTGAGCAATAAAGCTGCGCTCATCTGCCCTGTACATTTTGGTCCTTTGGGCCGGATAATTTAATTAACTACGAGCACATCCAGTCTGACAGTCTTCCTTGAACCAAGCTTGATTTAATTTAATTTATCATCCTAAACATAATTTAAAATATTAACGCTCTAGCTTCCGGATTAGCCAACGCATGCCCTCGCATACCAGGAGCCGTGGCGTTGATAGCTGATAGGCTGAAAAATGTCTCTTCTGTTGCAGGAATTGTTAACGCCTTTACTAACCCCTGACAAACCAAGGCAACTAGAGGAGGAATGGTCGGATCCACTCTCTCTTCACGTTCGCCCAGGAATGGAGTAATGTCTAAGTTCCAGGACCAATTGTAATCGGTATATTTGATCCCAGTAAAAGCAGCTCTTATTTGTGTCGCGTTATCACAGCGGTTTCTATAAGAGCTGACAGGACTGGGTGGTCCTGGAACTACGACCCTTGCTGCTGCAGGACGTTGTATTGCAGGTTGCGGATTTGCTGCTGCGGCAGCGGCTGCTGGCTGTGGCTGAGCTGCTGCTGTTGGAGGATCAGACATGGTGGGAGGTTAAGGGGTTGGTGATCTAGGTGGAGTTTTTGAAGGTCCTACAAGTATGTCGTTTGTGGTCTGTAGTATGGTAACAAAGGTTTCGCCTGCTGTAGTTGCGGCTGTTTTGATTCGTTCCGTCAGTGACACGGGATTAACTGTTTCAACTGGCTCTACGGAGATGGTGGAGGGCTTTGTGAAGTAGTAGCCTCGTAAAAAACAGTTTCGTCACTTGTTGGTGTTCGGATTGGTGTCTGTACTAGACTCTGGCGAGAGCTGGACTTCGATGCTGAAGCACGACCTCTACCCCGCCCTTGGGTATGGCTTACCCTAGAATCTAGAAAGTTAAGCGCGAATCGAAAATTGTTTACTGCTAAACATTTTTATGGTGCCAGCAATAAAGCTGCGCTCATCTGCCCTGTACAGAAGGTTTTACGTTATGAAAGCTTTTAAAATATATCTCCATAAATTCTCTTTCCTCACTAGTCAAGTCCAGTTCATTTAAAATTATTTTAGACAGAGCTCTTAGCAAAAGTGTATGAGCTCTGACAGCTCGAGAGTAGCCATGGCCGGCGAACATTTTTTCCTACTGAGTTAGAGGCATAAACAATGCTCAGTACTTTTTTGATACCACATCCAGCCATAATAAAACCAGTTGATCCAAGGAAGGATATGCAAAGTTCAGAATCAGAATTGAGACCTTTTATCTGAAGAAGCAACTAGTTCCCTTGCTTTAATGAAAAGTAGTTGGTCAAATGTTATTACGCAAGTAGTTAGGCCGTGTTAGGAGCAATCTTCGAGAATATACAACATGTCATAGTCGTTTGCAGGATGGTTTATGTAGGAACACAATTTAAGCGTAACCAGAAAAGTATATTCAATACAAGACATTATCTAAAATCAACAAGTCAATGTCAACTCACTATATGACATATTCTCCCCCCCCCCCCTTAAGTCGTTCGTCGATGTCGGATTTTGTCTGCATGGTGTCTCTGCTCTCTCCAAGGGACCAGTTCTTTTCACTACTCTTCCTTTCTTCGCCCGTAAGTTCTGTCTCCTTCTTGCCATTTCGTGATCTTTTGAACATGACACGTGATTTTTGTAGTGCTCTTTATGTCGTGTCAACTACTCCATACACCCACTCCACCCAAGTATTCGCTGCAGTTCCTTATATTTGGCGTAAATCTACAAGACATCTACATTTCGTGGACTGGATATAGTTGTTAAATTGCAATTAAGCTAAAGCTTCACACGCTACAGCTTTTCACTGTAATTTTTCCCCGAACACCACGATTTTCGTGTACTTTAATTGGTGTGTGCGTTTTTTTTTATTAGCTCTGAAGCACTTCGCATCACTTTTAAGTCTTGGTTCATTAAGCTGGGAATCACAAACTTTCTCATGAGGAGCAACGATTCTGAAAATATATTTATACCATCAAGTGTTGCAATATTTTGATCTGCATTGTCCTCAACATACTGAATAAAACACTCATCTTTTGGGGGAGAAATGAACGGCTGATGATGCAGTGCATTTCATGATTGATATAAAAGTGATCCATTGTAGTATGAAGCACAGAACTCGAACTCCCAAGCATGATAAAATGTCAATCAGACGCCTGGAACCAAAGTATCTGTGAAAATGAACGGATACTGCTAGGAGTAGGGGAGATACGAATGACCGAGGACGTGCAGACATGATGGCGTGACAGCAGTGTACTTTTTTAAAGGCTCTACTGCGCCTTTCTTAGGTATATTTCATGATTACTTCTTCAATCAGAAAGAGTAACGACTAAGGAATGGTGGCATTGATGTCAGACAACAATTCAGTTCTGAGAAGGTATGTATTAACGTCACTGCAGAGCGTAGATTTTGTTGACGAATAATCTCGGTTACATTCTGAACAATTCTTAATAGTCCTGTGCAATTAGACAAAAAAAGAGCTAAACTTCGGAAAAATTAGGGGAAACCTGAATTTTGGCATGAATCTTGGTATTGCGGTTCTAAACAAAATGTTAAAAGTCCCCATTGATCAGAGTGCCAGTAAATGAACTACGCGGGGTCAAAGGTCACTAAAATTGGTTTTTGAGAATTGGTTTACAGAAAAAATACAAGTAATCAAATTTGTAGTTTAGAACATTTTCTACAAGAAAGATCTCATGACTTTTATTCATAGGTGTAACGGTTTTGGAGATAACCTCAATTTACCTTCTTATTTATCATGAAACGTGGACTCCTTTTCACACCCCCAACGGCCCAATTCACACACGAGTGGCGTGGGTTCTGGCGAGCCGCTGGTTTGTGCCACCTCTTTATACTAACTTATGGCCCAACGTTTACTGGTATGACGTGGTATATGGTGGCAAGTGGCGCTTCCGCCACGCCACTCCGACACAAGAAGATAGAAAACAAAGGATTAACAGGGAAATAAATAAATTGTTTGCAAGTGGCGCGCCACTCCGATAAGTCACGAGTGGTGGTGTAGGAGTGGCGCGACGGAGGCGCCACTTGCCGCCCTCTTCCATACCAGTGAACATTGGGCCATAAGTTAGAATAAAGAGGTGGGACAAACCAGCACCACGCTAGACCCACGCCACTCGTGTGTGAATTGGGGCCGTTGGGGGTGTGAAAAGGAGTCCACGTTTCATGATAAATAAGAAGGTAAATTGAGGTTATCTCCAAACCCTATGAATAAAAGTCATAGATCTTTCTTGTAGAAAATGTTCTAAACTACAAATTTGATTACTTATATTTCTTCTGTAAAGATGACAGTTAATGAGATATTCTCTAAAAACCAATTTTAATGACCTTTGACTCCGCGTAGTTCATTTTAGAACCGCAATATTAAGGTTCATGCCAAAATTCAGCTTTACCCTAATTTTTCCGAAGTGCAATGTCTAATTGCTCTGATTATAACCGTTCATTTTCTTGATTAAATTCTCTAACATCATACTCATACCATGATTTGGATTAACCATTATAACTTGTGTTTAATTCTTCAAAAAAATGTTATATCTTACATTTTATAAATAATAAATAAGAAATGTTAATAGCTATGTTGTTTTCTTAAAATGCAATGGCTATTGCCATTCTTTTAGCATAAGCAGCTCTATCGTCTTGGTCCTCATTGCCTTGAGTTCCAGAGCCATGTTGTTAGGCCGCTTGGCTGGTCACCATCTCAGCCTCCCACTCATCTTCTTTATAATACATATATTGTGAAGCACACAACACGCCATTATAACTGTAGGAGTCCGATCTGTCTTTGACATCTCAATATATTTGAGGCGTCGATACCGCCCTTTCAAGAGAGCACAAGCTCTCTCGACTGTTGATCTGGTCCTACAAAAGGCCACATTACATATTTTCTGCAGGGCAGTGAGTCTGCCATTGTCCTGGAAGGGTGTTATCAGTGTCCGTAGTAAGGAGTAAGCGGTATCCTCCACATATGGTAGGGGTAAAGATAACGTCGGAAATCTTGGATCTCCTAAACACCCTGGTATCATGGACCGAACCAACCTCTCCAGCGTAACAGTTCAGGAACAGGTATCTAAACAAAGATTTAAATACATTATAAAACTATGTCAAACAAAGCAACTTTAGATATCACTGTTATGGGGTGTTTTCCTACAAGGCGTCAGATGCTGATAGCTTACAGCCACCGAAGTGAGGGTAGGGTTGCCAAATGTGTTAAACACACATATAATATTATTGAAATATGTATTAAAACATGTATATATAAAATGTTTTAAGAAAAAACAATACAATCTATTTTTTCATGTACTATTTAGTATTTAACGACACTGCTTTTACACAGGTTTATTGCTTGCGATGGCATCTTTGAATTTTTAGCAAGTAGCACTTATATTGAAGAAAACACAATTCACTTTTTACAGTGTTAACGTTGAGACGACTTCTTTCATTTGTCCATACATTTCCCACGACGCTGAAGATTCGTTCCACGAAAGCAATAGACATCTATATTACAAACAAACTGCACAATGTTCAACAAATTCGGTGCTTCTTTTTTTAAAAAAAATTACCCCACATATTAAGGGAGTATCCTTCAAACGAAGAAAAAAAGACATGTGGTGTCTTTTTTTCCCGGTGTACCGGGGCACCCAGTAGGAACAAAGTGCGTTACATTTTTCATAAAATATAAATTATAAAATCACACTCTAAGTACGTATACGTTGCTAACTACTTATATTACATGGCGGAGTTAGAAACGAGACAAAATTAAAAGTAACTAACTGTTTGTACCTAGCGGAGTTAAGGCAAAATTAAAAGNGAGTAGTCCAGTTGCTGCTTAGTTTCTTCCCTTTTCAATCCAGTCCGGCGCTTTGACAGTCTCCCTCAACTAGTTGATGTTATTGGTGGTGTAAAGTTGTCCCAGCTTTCCTTGACTTTACGATATATTTCCGATATATCTGTGCTATAAATTTGGCTGAGTTTTGCAAGCCCACCTTCCTTATTAAACATAATATCATTTTCCTGCGAGAGCTTAAATTTAAACTTATCAATAACGGCGTCTCCAGCTATGATTTTGACAGATATTTTATCATTAATTTTTATCAGTTCTTTCTTGAGTTTATACCAAAAACTACGCTTTTTTCTTGTACACTTGGAGAAATCTCTGGAAATAGACATGACTGTACCTTGAAGCCGATGCCCCTGGCTAAGAATTTTGTTCATATCACTATCTAAGGGTATATGTGCGATGTGTTTTCTAGCCTTCACTGGTCCTATTCTATGGGCTCTGTTGATTTTAATATCTTCTACCTTTAGATTGGTTTTTAAAAATGTTGTTATTATAGTTTCTGAGTTTTGATTATCAGCTCCATCCTCGTCTAAGTTACTGAAAATCAAATTGTTCCTCCGACTTCTGTCTTCGATATCAACCAGCTTGGCCTCCAGTTCCGTGTTTATGTTTTTTATTTCAACTGGCTCTACGGAGATGGTGGAGGGCTTTGTGAAGTAGTAGCCTCGTAAAAAACAGTTTCGTCACTTGTTGGTGTTCGGATTGGTGTCTGTACTAGACTCTGGCGAGAGCTGGACTTCGATGCTGAAGCACGACCTCTACCCCGCCCTTGGGTATGGCTTACCCTAGAATCTAGAAAGTTAAGCGCGAATCGAAAATTGTTTACTGCTAAACATTTTTATGGTGCCAGCAATAAAGCTGCGCTCATCTGCCCTGTACAGAAGGTTCACTTCTTCCCGTCTTAACATTTTTAAAGCTTACGTTTATGTGAGCGTTGCGTGTGAATGCTTGGGCGGATAACGTTGTCCAACGAACTTAGCCGTGGCATTGGTAAAATGAACATGTGTACCAAATTTTAACTAACTCGGTGAAATTTTACTCAAGTTATTGCCATCGGTAGATTTCGTGACGGTGATTTTGGTCGTTTTTTTCGGATTCACTCCCGGGATCCAGAACGTGCCATAAGGAACTTCGTTCCAAAAACGCAGTTCATTATAAATCTGTTCTGGCGGGAGATTTGCTGCTTCTATGGAGATATTGACCATAATTCGATCATCATATCATTGTTATTTTCATAAGGATACCACTTCTCTATATAAGCTAGTGCTCATTGGTAGACAGTAATAGCGTTTTTAGTGAATTCTTCCACTTCATATTTTGAAAAATAGTCTTTTTTCAATGTCATATGGACTTTTATTCCTAAATGTTTGTCTTTTTATTTTCTTTAAAATGGTGTCCTAAAATTTTTCCATAATATTATGCAGATTATTTGCTGCTGTTCTGTTTCTATAACAACAGAACAATATCTTTAAAAGAAACTATGAAGTTGTGAGTGAAATAAAATATGAAATACGAACACATCTGGCAACCCTAGCCGCATCAGACATGCACTTCTCCGTGAGCAGTATAGACGCCAACCAACGCACGGCTCTCACTAATTTCTTCTAATAAAAAATTGTTCTTTGTTTTAGTAGTGTTTTATTAAAGCTCATGAACTGATCAAAGGAACTAGCTCTTTGTCATTGCTTTCACCCTATCAAGATCAAGTGCCTTTTCTAGTTAAGAGAATGTTTTTTATGATAATTTAAACAACCTACAGAGGCACTACAAGGCTACCTACTTTTGAAACATGGAGTAAAGTTCACAATTACCTAAAACTCCTCTTCTCCTCGGGGTCATGTTAGGTTGACGAACTCCATGTGCCCGAGGCGGAGCTCCTTCAGCCTCTCCTTGAACTTCGTCGAGTATGTTACGGTTGGGAGAACAGCAGCGATCCAGGAACATTTTGGTGTTATTGGGAGCTGATTGTTGCGAGGTTTTTAAAGGCGTGGACCAAGGAGTTCAACTGCAATTTGTGTTTGTTTATCACATGTTTAGTAGTCCCATATGGCATTATTATGGTAGTCCTACCATTCGCTTGCTGTGGGACTGTTGTTAGAACTTGATGGAGTAAGTTTGACATAGCTATTCCCTCTACCAGGTCTAATATGTTGGCACCTGTGTGGGAATATATTGTACAAGCAAAATGAACAATAAGATTTATGGCCTTCCTCTTCTCCTCGGGGTCATGTTAGGTTGACGAACTTCATGGGCCGAGGCGGAACTTCTTCAGCCTCTCCTTGAACATTGTCGAGTTCGTTACGGTTGGGAGAACGGCAGCGATCCAGGAACATTTTGGAGTTACTATGAGCTAATGAATTGTTGCGATATTCTTAAAGGCGTGGACCAAGGAGTCCAACTGCAATTCGTGTTTGTTTAGCACATGTTTAAAGTTACGAATTTTTAGAATGAAAACCTTGGATCTGAAAGCCGTGTATGAAACCCACAAAAAGCAAATCTGGAGGAACCCACCTTATTCCCTTTGGCAACAAATATAGCAGGAACTTCGGTTTTATTTATTTGGAGTGTACCAACCATAGTCAACCCTTTTCTGGATGGGTGTTAGCTTTTTAAGATATTAGGAAAGCACAGATTCATTGGGCTGCGTCTCAACTTTTCCTACGTATGGTATAGAAGACAATTCAAATTAATCTGGGGCTATCTTCGGGTTACTTTCTATAAACTATAAAAGTTTCGTTCAAATCAGATTAGTACTTTTGAAGCTATAGGTGTAAATAAATGTATGTTAGTGCGCATGTGGAATAGCAACAATTAGGCGCAGAAGGTTAAAACGTATATAGGACTAACAGTGGGCTTATTGTGACCTACCACCCAAATTTCATTAAAATTGAACGAGTAGTTTTTAAGATATGGCCGTTCGCAAAAATTGATGGACAGACCAACCGACAGACAGGCACGGAACCAAAAATGATCCCTGATGTCTGAAACAGATTTCTGTCTTGGAATTTTTGAAATCGGAGACATAAAATATTTTCGCTCTTCAGAACGATCACATAGCTTCCGTTACCTTCGGTAAGCTCGGAAGCACAATAATAATTTTTACAAATAAGCTGCTCCACACAACAGGGAGAGTTTTCAAATAATAATAGTTAACAGAAAAACCCTTAATCCAAAATAAATCTACAAAATAAGTGGGCATGACCAACCGCATCACTTATTTGTTCAAAATTAACCGAAATCATAAATTTAAAAAAATAATTTTTCACTAAAGATTGCTCCAGCGTCTAAGGCCGAGGTTACATTGGATCCGAATTTTGGTCGTACGAAATCGTACGAACAGAGTGGAAACCAAGTTCATGCGGAATTCAGTTTTTAGTGGAACAGAAAGGAGAATGTATTTAATTAAATTGGATTATTTTTTAGACTCTCCTGCCACAAGAGTTTTTGTGGTTGAAAGGTTGAAAAGACGTGATTGGTCAATGGTAATTTAGTTAATTAATTTTTTAAAAATTAAATATGCAATCTATTTTATTTATAATTTGGTCATTTGATTATGGTATTTTAATGAATATTTTTTCATGTATTGGAAGAAAATATCCCTTTTGCTTTTTGTATTAGTCGGAAACAAGTCTCGGCGGTTGCAAGTACATAATAGATTGTCCCCTTACAGTAACTTCTGTGAGATGTCTCTCAATTCCTTTTCTGTTAATTATAGTAATGTGTCAAATGCATGCACATTTCACAATGATATCGGCTCCTTTCATCCTTCTTGGTCTCTAGTAATTTTCATAGAATGGGCCATTTGGAATTAAGTATCCCAAATGCGCATTCCAGCGTTTTCCTCGCTCTGGACAATCTATTAAGTTCCGGCTTTTATTTAATGTAATTCTTTTATATAGCGTTTGTAGATATGGGAGTAAAGGGTACGCCTCATTCGCTAGAAAACACAGGATGTTTATACATTACTTTGCGGCAGAAATTTAGGCTGTGGGATAATTAATATTTGATCATCTATAAAGTTGAAAAGATCTAAACGTGAACGTTCTCTGAGATGAAGATCTGAGCTATGAACGTTCTCCATCGCTTTGTTTCCCAAATCGTCTAATGCCAATAGTTATACATTTATATTTAGCATCCACTAAACCTTGAAGAACTACAGATTAGAAACTTTCTGTATTTATAAAACACTGAGCCGGAATTGTTGGGACATATTATTCTAACATGCTTGTCATCTAAGCATCCAACAGTATGAGGAAAGTACCACGTATTGTTAAAGTCGGCTGCGATTGCTTCTAGGGAAACATTTGTTGGCAATGGCATAAGTAGAGGCTTCGATTCATTCTAAATGATTTTAAAACTTTGATGCAAGAAGTACTTATAAAATAATAATTTATTAAATTTAAATCAGAGTATGTCATGATTTTTTTCTGGCTTCAGAAAAAAATTCAGAACAAAACAAATTCAGATTTTTTCAATGCAGCTCCATAGGCTACAGCATTACTACTAACCTCGTTGTCTTTTTCCGATTCTAGTTCCTCAAGTAATTCAGATATACAACCTAGAAGCTCATCCAGGGCGCAATTTACTCTAAATTGGGGCGTGGTAACAGGGAGTCCTGACTCCACCTACTGTATCTTCAACAATAAACAAAATTAAAATTCCTTTGTGTAAACAGCCCAAAATATGCGTTCTTGTTTTGTTTTGCTTTGTAAAAGGTTCCCACTGAGGCGTCTAGAGTTTTGAGAACCTAAGTATTGGAATAATTATATAGACATAGAAATCACTTACCTTTGATAAAACAGAAGCACTTATATTTTGAATTTTATCTGCTTACATTAATTTACTGTTATCCTGTCACTTCAAAAAAAACTGTAATATACAACTATAAATAATATCTTTAACACTACTGACCTTTAAACTGAACTAATTTAGAAAATATTGTTCTCACTCTCTGGAAATGAAGTTTGTATTGAATTGTTTTGCAAAATGGTGAAATCTTATTTTAAATAAAACATGGACATTGATTTAATTAAAATACAGTAGTGGCTTTCATTAATTTCATCCATCACATTAAAATGAATATTGGTGCTGAATAAATTAGAACCTACCTCTCTGAGTGTTAATGACTCTAGGGTGTAAATTTTACATTTCGCTGGAAATCCTGGTTTTGATGCTTCATATCAGAAGATAATGTTCTGCTGTTTTACTAATCTTTAAACAATCAGGCGATGGTTTACTCGGACCACCTCTATTTTTAATCGCAATCAACCCACTTGAATCTTGGTCTTCTGTCTTAAGTACTCAAATACAACCATCACAAAGGAGGACCGACTGCAGCCTTCTGACAATGTACCCAGAGATATACTCCACTATGTCCCATGTGATATCACTCCCATCATTAAATCCAGGAAGGACGGTGTAATCATAGTCACACTCTTCAAGTACATTGTCCATGATTCCTTCAGAAAAAGCAAGAGTTTTTTCAACATTGTCTTCATCGTCAATGGTTCTGAAAGTCGGAGTACTAATGTTTATTGCTGTGATGGGGTTATTACTCCTGGACCCTACTTTTAAAATATTAATTTTATCCAATGGAAGACAATTTCCATGTTGACAATCGTAGAGTTCGGAGTGAACCAACATTTGTTTAAAAGCGGCTTTAAACTGCCTGCAAGTGGGATTATTGTTATAGCCACCTTTAGCTCTTATATAACCGAACAACCTCTCCAAATGATCCTAGCTAAACTTGCAGCCATATATTTTTTCTATGGCTTTCCACTCCTCAATAGGTCTTCGTAGATGCCAATCAAAGACTTGATGCACACTTGGAAACCAAGGAAACCAATTTTCCTGGGTTTGCAAACACTCTAAGTTCTCCAATGTATTTAAACGCTTGTAAAAGAAATGTTTCTGTTTCCTCAAAGTTTTTTTTATTAAGAGGTTGTTTGGCATATTGCTGCTTAATGCTACGTGAATTGAGGATGTCGAAAAGCTTATCAAATACCTCTAAAAACGAAATGGTTCCATCAACATCCTCAAAACCCTTTTCAGTTTGTACTTTTAAATATTTCAAAGCACTGGCCACAGATCTGCTTATTAACTGAGCAGCAAACAACACTTTTATAATATGATAATGGAATTTAATGTGGTACGAAGATAATTTGTTGCCGAGGCGAAGGACCATCTTCTTTTGAATCTCGTTCAGCCTCACTAAATAACGCCAGTCTATGCCAGGCCATTGCCTGGTTGAATGCTCAAACGCATTTCTAACCAACTTCAGCATATGGCCAGGGTCAAGAAAAAAAATGAACCTTCGACTTTATAGTGGGATGAATAAAGTGAGTCTTCAACTCTTCATCACTTGATATTTTACAGCCTTAGTGATTGACCATAGATATATTGGCTGGAGCTCCATCACAAGTAATAGACACTACTGTTACTTTGAGTTCAGCCAAATACATTAGGCACTGATTTACTAGCCCAGCTAATTGGTCTCCAGTACAGCTGTCCGTGAAGAAGCTGTTTGCAGCTTTCTTTGTTTGCAGAAGCAAATTGACAGAAACTAAATTAAACTATTGTAACACGATAGAAATCAGACTAAGGCTGCGGGATCGATTTAGAAACGACTAACTGACATTCCAGACTAGACGAAAAAATAGGGATCCATGACGTTAATAATTTGGCATTCAAACTGAGGATAAAATTAAAAGTTATAATACAAACGCTATTCGAAAATTAGGAAAGTTCAACTTGAAAACTAGGAAACTTTTAACTTGAATGATGAATTGGATGATGAAATGGATATTGCTTGGGACTCACCAAAAACCGCCATAGACAGTGGTGGATCCAAGGGGGGGGGGGGGGCTAACAGGGTTTATAGCCCCCCTCCCCCCTTAGGGTCTGTCCTAACACTAGATTAAGAAGAAAAAAATATATATATAAATTAAGATATAAGAACAATTATAAGATATAAGAATAATATTAGAGTTTTTGGCGGTGTCATAATATTAAAAGATAAGGAAAGGATTAAAAAGGAAAGGAAATAACATGTTAGCGCGCCAAGGTTGCCAGATATTGGCACACCGATTGTCGACACTATAAGTATAGAAAAAATGTCAGTGGTAGCTCTGACACAAAAGCATAAATAAAAAAACAAAACAAAATACTTTAAACTTTGTAAAATTTTGAAGAAATAAAGATTATACATAAAGAAGATAGAGTTTACAAAAAGAAATAATAGATTAAATTTGTGTTAGTATTAAAGTATAGTTAGTAAATATAAAAAATAAAAGGTTTCCTAGACAGTAATGAGGGAGGTGTGTTGAGACGGTGGCTGTGTCCCATTTCGCAACTTACTCCCAGTATTGGGTGGCAGGTCGCAAGTCCGTCAGCAGAGGAGTGCGTCGAAGAAAAGAAGTAAAAAATCCGTAGCACTCTAGAGTAGGAAGTGACAGGATAACAGTAAATTAGTGCACACCAAAACGTAAGTGGCGCACCCAGTCAGTAGGACTGAACTCAAGACTCTAACACTGAACAGCACGGAAAGACAAGTAAGGCACAGAGAGGTGTTAATCCGTCTGTAGGTCAGAAGAGACTGAAGGTAGAATTTCCTTTAGCAGAAGGTAGAGGGATGAGAAGGAGGTGAATATAATTCAAAACGGAAGTGAACCAGTAGAAAGTAGCAGAAAAGGTAGAGTTAATTGGATTATTAATGCAAGAATCTTAACATCAGGCTATAGATAATTACATTATACATTTTAAGAAAAGAGAGATTTTACCAAAGCAGTTAAATAAAAGTAAATAATTAAGTTAGTTCAAAGTAAAAAAAAATAAATATTATAACATAACTATAGTTAATAACTATATAATAAATAACTATAGTTTTTCCTTCTACATCTCCAGTTGCCATATTTTCGATCTTTTCGTGGGGCTCTGATCGTCATATTTTTTTGAAGCTTTGGCGGGTGGCATCACTCCTATCCCTAGTAACAGTAAAAACCATCATCAGTATAAAATATCATAAAATTATTCCGTTTAAATATATATAAAATAAAATACTTCTTAAAACATGTTATTCACATATTAATAGTAACTTACCTTGAAGCCAATGGAAAACTCTCATTCAAGTGTTTCGATGAGTCGGTTCACTTGGCGGAAAGTCATTTCCTTGAGCTCTTCCATTATTACAACAAATGATTTAAAGAAATTAAATATTTTCACAACGCTTGTTTTAAAATGAATTATTGCCTTGAATTATTTAGATCACTCCCGTGCGTCACTATGTTTGATCTAAAGCTATGACAATGATATCAAATTAGGTATTTTCGACTGAAATGGCGGCTGCCCTAAAGATGGCCTCAGCCTGTGCAAACCAGAACGCAGGATTTCCTTTCTAGAACGCCGACAGTTTGACTGCCACTCTCGGCACCGACGAAGTTCCCGCTCTAGATGCGACTCGTTCTTTTTGTCCACTCCTGTCGGGCCGCTCTTGATTTCTTCCTCCATTGAATATTGAAAGCTCTTCTTATGGTGAAATGTATTTCTTTAAATAAAATGAAATTTTGAAATGTCCAAATTTGAAAACAATAAAACTGAATTTCGACTTACGGATTTCCTGTCTAATCGGGGTCACCAGTTATATGGGGGTCCTTTATAGAGTACACCCAAGAGAGTAATATATAAATAACGATAAATCAGAAATAAAATTAACAGTCGATGAATTAAGAATATATTTCTTTTTGGTTGACACGAACGACTAAATCAATAATCAAAACAGTACAACTTACTTATATATAAATAAAATGTAAAAAAAACATAACCCAGGTTAAGGGAGCAAGGCTATTGCAGGTCCGCCTCAGCCTCAAATTCATAAAATAAAATAAAAAATAATACGCAGTTTCCTTTTTGTGGATTGAACACTGTTTCTTGAGAGAATTATATTTTTCTGGTGGTATTAGTTTCTCCTTTTAATTCGTTATTTCCTTTTTATCTCTTTAAGTTTTTCCCTTTCGATCTCCAGCCTTTATGAATAATATAACTTCCTATCTTGCCTTATTTTTCCCAGTGTTGAAACAGTCCTCTTTCGTTTCCTTGGCCTTGTCAGTGTTAGTTCTGATGATCTCTCACCACTTTGAATTTCTTCGTTCGTTCGTATTTCTTGATCTGCTTCTGAATTTAAATAATTTGATTCATGCAATTCTAGCTTGCTCTTCAGACTCGCAGCCACCTCACTGAGTAGCTATTCTGGGAAGACGTTTTTTTACCAAAAATCTCCTCCATTTCATGTTGAAATTCGAAATACTTTCTACCTCGCCCTTAAAATAATTTTTAAAAAAATTAGTATTTTAAAACAAAAATACTGCAAATAAAATATTTAACGAGAGAGTAGATTATTACTTACCAGTTTTGTTGTTGTTGTCTACAAACTTCTTCTTATAACTTCTCTCTAGGACTCTCCAACGATTCAAACAATTATTTGGGTTTACCTTCTCACATTCGAATTTTCCTTAATATCAGCTGCAATGCGGTCCCACATATTTTTGAGTTTTTTATTTCTAAGGTGCCCAATTTGTTTTTATATATCCTAGGCATTAATAAGCATCTTAGTGTCATTTGTGCTCCACTTATAGTCAGATTTACAAGGTCCTTGGTCAAAAATGATATAATCTTGTAGTTCAGCAATAATTAAAAATTGGAATAGTATTATTTTTAATACTCAGCCAGAAGCTGAGTATTAGAGCTCTAGCAACTGACTGACAAGGCAATAGTTATTTACAATTCCCATACCAGTTATAAATCAGATAAAGGATAAACCCAGGTTTATCTCTATACTTGGATTACACCATTCATTGTAGTGTCACTGCTATACTTAATGTATCACTAATATTTAAATGAATAAAAGATAACAATTAATAAAAATAATAAACAATTTATTGTAGAATTAAAAAACAATTTATTGTTTGGAAAAATTAAAAATCCTCTTTTAACATTTCGTTGCATTTCTGTATGCCACAATGACCATATTCTTCATGAATGCGCCGTATAAATTTATATAAAATATTAAAGTTAGGAATAACTAACTTCTTACCATACAGGTTATTAACATACAATACATTTTAAATAAGCTCATAATTATGTAATTCGTCAACGTTTGAGAAGCACTCTCTTGAGGTGGGTTTTGTACCCCCTCCCCTCCTACGACTATTTCTGCTAATATATCGTATGCTGCTTTGAGAAGAGGATGTCCCAGTTCGCGATGCTGCTTCATGTGGAGCAGACTTCATCTAGAGAAATGGTAAAAATAGACTGTTGATAACTAAGAAAAATGATTAAAAAAAAGTGGTGACATGAAAAGTGGTGATGTACCTGGTGATGATACTGAAGGTGGTGAGGAGAGGGCCTCTCAGCAGTGATGATGGTGATGGTTTTCTTGAAAGCAGAGATGATCTGGAGGTGAATGAGAAGAGAGAGGGAGAGAGAGAGAGAGAGAGAGAGAGAGAGTGAGTGAGAGAGAGATCAAATAAAAAGAGGTATCATGTGAACTTGTCTAGATCTCGTTCCCAACTGAACTAGATAAAAGGGGGGAGGGGGCAGGCTACACGCTTCCTCCCATTCAAAAGTAAACAACAACCTTACACACTAACGCATTGACCTATGGTCAGTCAATACCAAAATTAAACA
>KZ651268.1:710440-723719 GCA_001010745.2 Gerris buenoi | reverse complement strand
ATATAGAAGGAGCATAGAATCAAAACAACAAGCAATTACTGATAAGGGACTGAAGCCAACTTTCGCCGAGGGGTTGTGTCCCTTAGACCAGGGGACCAACAAAACAACACTCTTTTTTTTCATTTAAGCTGGAGAAGGTTGGCCACGCTTTAGTAACTATTCAAAGCCCGCTCACAAACGTCAAGAAAACAAGCCCTGCCATTGGTTATTGTTTACGTTTCACTCTGACGTCATTTTTTTCAACTCGCCCGGCATGATATAATAAACATTATTTTTAGCACATTTCAAGCTAAAATAAGATAAAACACAACCAAAATATTACAATAAACTAAACTGACTATCAATAATTATAATATAATAAAAAACTTAAATTAAAAAACCGAAGGCAAATAATTTTAGAGTTATGACGTCACAAATTACAAAAAAATAATTTTTAGAACACAGATAAGGTACACAACCAAAGTTCCAAAGTTGGCTTCAATGTTATCAGTGACCCTCCTTCTTTATATAGTATTATTCCAAGCTTGGCTGTGTTTATACTTCAAGATAACTGTCAAATCAATATCAACTTCACTTTTTTTTTTCTTTTTTTTTAAATTTCTCTACTGTGTGTTTACTCTACAGCAGTGGTTCTTAACCTTTTGGCAGCCGCGGCCCCCAAAGGGTTAAAACCACTGTTTACTGTGTCTCTACTCAAGAGGCGTGGTTTACAATTTTTTAAATATTTTGAATAGGCGGGTTTTCTATTAGCCTTGAAAGGGTCAAAGAACCAGGTTTTTTCGGATTTTTTAATTTTTACTTTATACCAATATACAGAATTTCAACCTCTTGAGTTGAAGTGTCTTAGACTTATGATAAGTGAGTGACAAAATTACAAAACTTTAGGCACATATATTTTATGAACTACGACGGGCAGAAGTGTGAAATTTTCATTTATGTTTCAGTTTGTCATGAACTTTAAATTAAAATAATTTTATAAATCTATCTATCTTCAATAGGATAATAAGGGGGAGGGGGGTCCAAATTGCCGTGAGTTGGTTCCAGTAAAGGATGGTATGGCTTTGCTCGACTGGCGGGGGTCCTCCCGAGCCCCCAGATGCTTGGTTTACTAGAACTATAGACAGGGGTTATTTTCAGTTAATAAAAAATATTTTAAGGATACTATTCAAACTCTTTAAATTCTGGAACAATTGAACAGATTATCTAGTTATAATTTTTTTGTGGTAGCTTGCATTAATCTTCAAACGAGATTAGTATATTTTTTAAACCCTCCACAAAAACAATATTAGAAAGATTAAAAAGGGATTGGTTGTAAAAAAAAAAAAAAAAAGTTATGAAATGATTACGTCACTAAACGCCAGGCGTTCAGTATTGCAGACTCTTATTTAATAAAATTTCGGAGTGAGGGGCAGTTCTTCAGTCCGATTACTGAGCTCATATCATATCAATTAATTCCGATCCAATATTGACTGAAAGGGAGGCCGGAGTTTGGATGATACTAGAGTGCTGTCGGCCAGATCCAATGCTCTCTCTGATTAGGGAGCTTTCAGACCTCCAGATCCAATTTATATGGGATTCTAGGGATAATTTACATTTACTGCTCCTCGGATTCCAAGAGCCCCGCCCTCGGGGCCCCCATTATAACAGAAGTAATAATTCAACCCCTCCCCACAAATACTCAGACCCAGGATTTTCTCTCGTTTTTCTAGATTCTCTTATTCGGGAGAAGTAGGCCGATAACGAATTTGAAAATAACAACCCAAATCTGATATTTGTACAAAAATAAAAATGTCATAAATTATATCGTGAGCATATTGTTAGAGAGGAAAATTTCAAATATTCCTTTAGATATTCGTTCTCGTTCTATCGAAGGTTTCAATTTCATTATTTTTTTTTTTTTTTTTTTTTTTTTGAACATTTGTTGTTCTCTAAAGCTATGGCTCCAAGTGTGAACATATAGAACAAACAAAGCCAGAATTTCTATTGAAACTTATTCTCTTGAAAAACGGTATTCTTCCTTGCCATTAAATACCTTTAGTGTTATAATAGAGCTTCGTTGATTTATATTATACTAGATTGTTTTAAGCTTAATTATTTATATTTAATTGAATTAATTTTCCTCCTTGATATCCTAGACTAATTTATTTGATATGATTAATGGCTAGACAATAATTTAGAGTAAGACTAATGTTATATCATATTTCAACAATACTCTTAAGACCATGATTAATGTTTTAAGTAAATTATATATTACCTACATGAAGTTAAAATGTATATAAAGATATTGATTGTAATAATATTAATAATGAGTAAATAATGTGTTATGATATTAGCTATATCTGAAAACTAAATTACTTCAACACTGTTATATTATTATATAAGCAATTCAATTTTCTCTGGAGTTTTGATTTTATAAGAAAATTAAATAATAACAACTAGCCCGAACGCACGCAAATGAGTAGAATGGAGGGAAAACACGCCTTATGTTAATGTTGTTCATTGTTCCATAAAAATGAATTTTCAGACTTATTGAACACAAACGAACGCGATAAAATGTTTATTTTTTAAGTACCCCCAAGGAATGGAGTGCATTCAGTGCGCAGTGGGTGTTAGATATCATTTGTTTATGCTCGTCTCGTATTATGTTTGTTCGTGCTTATCCGTTGGATGCGGATCTATCTTTAATCTTAATATCACTCATTTCAATATTATCAATTAAACATGTAGTTAATTAAAGATATACCCAATTACAAGAATTGATTATTAGAATGTTATCAGAATTTTAATAATTGCAAGATAAAAATAACTTTTTAAATACTACGTTTTTATATTTTCTGTCATAAATTTGAAACCTGTCATAATCTTAGACCATGTATATATATAGACACGCCCCTTCTCTCACTCAGTGAGACCAACATCTTTCCTGGGCTATGACGTCACGAACGGTCAAGAACTACCAGTTTGACATAATAAGATAAACAAAGAATAAATTAAAAACAAGCGCACCAAACAAAACTGTGATGTTGACAGTAGTAACACTCCGCGTGACGTCACGACCTGTCAAAAAATGTTGGTCTCAGGGTTGTATAAGGCAGCAAAAGGGAGGGGCGTGTCTATATATATACATGGTCTAAGGTCATAATGAAGATTGAAAATATGGGACATGTCAAAACATATAAAATAACTAGCAGATTTTTTCCGAATTAACTTTCTATACAGCACAATTTGTTGAAAACGAATTAAATTCTGCTGAAAGATGGCTGAAATTATTAAAATAATGCATTGTCATCGTGTTCTGAGCTATTCCAAAAGTTTCAAATGCCTAGCTACTCAGGAAGTTAAAAGTCCATTGCAAGATTTGTACTAGACAAACAAAGAAACAAACAAACAAGAAAGCATGCTAATAAAAACATAGTAATTAAAATTCACGTATTTTTTTTACTAAATTTCCAATGTATTATTTCCTAAAATATGATTTGTAAAACGGAATTAGAGTAAAGACCTTTCCTCATTTATTTTCGAAGGAAATCGCAAACATAATTTCAAAATGACACATAGGTGAATAAATCGATTTCAACATTAGAAATATTCATATATATCATTGTCTTGGACATATTTGTTTTCAACGTATAATAGTATTTGCTGAGACGAATATTACAATGGTCCAATCTGCTTATTATACAGTTATTACGTGGATAAAAATTATAATGAATTATTTGCGGTGAAATATGTATGGGGGAGTATAATTAATTCTTTATAAATGCAATTTTTTTTGCAAGGGTTTACGAATATTCTTCTTATATCGAGTATCTGAAACTTCTTTTTGAACGATAATTAATCTTTATAAAAAATGGTATTTTTTCAATTTGTAATTTTAAAATTTCTGTTAAAATATTAATTAGTATTTCTAAAAAGAAAAGCTGTGTGTGTATGTGCTTATTACGGATCTTTTTATTCTATTGTAAGTCCTAATTAATGTTACTAAATGTTAAAATTAGGTTAATAAGTCTTCTTTTTCATGGTAAGTCAAACTAACTAAAACTTATACTTTACCTGATATCAGAGAGGTAGCGTAGCCGTGCTGATTAAACCACGTTNGTGGTAAAACCACCTCTGCTCGGCTATCACTGAATCATGAGTGGAACGAGATGGGGTTCGATTCCTCGGCGTGACACTCTGATTTATATGGCTCACTATTGATCACATCATACTCGCTTTGGCAGTACAATGTACATATGTATGATGAGTGAAGTGGCTAAAACTCTCTACCGCGTGGCGTAAAAAAGGCCTAAGTGATGGCCTAATTGCAAGGTTCAAACAAGTGGTTCGTCCTACCCGTTCTAGTTGGAAGTACTAGACTACTACTACTACTTACCTGATATCATTGCTATTTTTTACATTAAAGGTAGGGTAAACCGGGGGAATGTCGCTATCCGGGGCAATGGCGCCACCCGCGATAGCTTGGAAGCTGAAATTAGTATAACGTAATAAATAGGCCTGAATTCTAGCGGACAATGATACAAATAGTGCCTCGAGGAATGGTGGCTGTGCTGCACGTGGTTTATTTTTACTAGTGCAATAACAAGTTTTCAACAATTTTCATCTTATTTCGAGGTATATACCTTCGATGCTACAATACATATTTCAGACTATTGTATACTTACTTACTCTACATGTTTTAGCCTACATTTTAGTGTATTTTGTTGATCTCTTTCATTTGTTTTGTTGCCTCTATATCTGCATTTCATACATTTTTGTCAACTCGGGGTAATGACGCCACACTTCCATGGTGGCTGCATTGTTCCTTCTTAGTACTTACTTGTAAATTACTTAATTTAGATTAAAAAAATACTAAAAAACTGCAATTTTCATTTATATTACGTTTTTATATTAAAATAAAATTTGTAACTTATAATATTTCACTGTTCCTTCTTAGTAGGTACATACTTCTAAATTACTTCATTTAGATTTAAAAAAGAAAAATACTAAAAATTTGCAATTTTCATTTTTATTACATGTTTATATTATAACAAAATTTGTTTGTATAATTTGTTACTTTTAATATTTCACTGTTCCTTCATGGTACATAGTTAAATGGACTGGGGTCATTACCCCGAGTTGATGGCGGCATTACCCCGGTACCCTGGGTAATACCGCCACAGTGCAAAGATTTAGAAATTATATGTTTATACTGGTTTCCTCTAAAGCTACAGGAATGAATAAATTTATAAAGATACATAAGTTTGTTTACAATATTCAATAAATTTACCAAGTATGCGAACACATTTTTTGATAGTAAAAAAAAATAAAATTCCTTAAGGTGGCGGCATTCCCCCGGTCTACCCTACTACAAAGGTTCAGAAATTTCGTCCGCTACGTTCCTTCAGGGCTGTGAAAATATTTGATCTCACTCTTTATTTTCAGTGTATTAAGATTATAAAGTTGAAGTGATGCATTATTACTTATTCACTAAGTCCTCTTTCTCTTTTGCATGTTAATATTTTTTTTTGGGGGGGGGGGGGNCCATGGTCCTAAATCCCGAGGAGAAGCCGAGGGAATCAGAGTTTTTGATTGATTTGAATAACGCTAATTAGCTCCCGAGGCGAAGCCAAGGGAGATAATTATCGCGAAGGGAATAATGGCACTTTACTCACTTTACTAAAATGTTACATACAACATTTTATCTCCTGTAGGCAGTAAATACATATTTTCGTTCATTGCACAGTTTTTCTTTATTTTATTTTTTTCTTTTGGGTTTTAGTCCCGTTCGACAGCTTAGTCATTACAGGAGGGGGGTTATCCGACCACTTTACTCATCTACTCGATGAGATCATCAGTGTGAAAAATGTCTGACCCCTCCGGGATTCGTACTCACGTCGGGGTTTCAGACCTTGGTTTCAGAACCGAGGATGCTAGCTAAACACTTGGTCACGCCGGCCCCAGTTTTTGTTAGTTTGTTTGTTTTTGTTAGTTGGTTGTTTGCAGGTAAGAGTTTGTAGGCATCAATGAATTAATTTAATGTCAGCTGAAATCACACTTATCACATCTCTCTCTCTGTCTCTCTCTCTCTCTCTCTCCCTCTCACTCCCTTTCTCTATCTCCACCCTTCTATCTCTCTCTTCCATCCCTTTTGATTAGCCTTTATCTTCCCGTCTGTAAGCCCACTTCCCACTATCTAAACCCACCAAACCTACTGCAATTCAGCTCACTTTCAAATACACAACGTGCAATTCCCCTTCAACCATCGTTTTTCCTATTAAGCAATTAAAACTTTATAATCTTTTATACCCAAAGGGTTTTTTTTATTGATTTCTAGTCCATTTAACCTACAATTACAGAGTTTATGGCACCAAAAGGTTTTCCTTCCATGAATCCAGCTCTTGCTACCTTCAGTCACTATTGTTCCAAGACTTTTTTATTATTTAGCAGATTAATGATTTATTTATTTGGCTTTCTTTCCTTTTTTTAAGGGATTAATTATTTATTATTTAAATTTACATTTCATAAGCAAAAGTTTAAGTGCGGCCTTCAATGTTCATACTACGTAATTATTTAATTATTGTCAGTATGTATTGTAGATTATATCAAAAGTAATAAATATCATTTACGAGTAACATCTAGTCAATACTGTTTGTTTTCTTCGTTTTTTTTTTCGACACTTATATTGTAGTTAACAACAAATATATGATTGATTGGCTTGAAAATGGCCGGCTAGGCCGAAACGTTGCCGTAACGAGAGAGTTGTAGTCACATTCTTACTACCCTAAATTGGATCCGCAACATAAAAATAAATATCATTTAAATATATTTTAATATTAAAAGATATCTATATAAATACACTAAAAATAAAAATAACATACTAAGTGAAATAAAATTAACTAAGTGAAAAAACAGTGTAAAAATAACAGAATTACAAATAAAATAATCTATTTACGAGACAATATAACATTTAAAAATTGCAATATAAAAAGAGCTTTTTATATACTACGTTTTTAAATTTTCTTAAACCGAGCCATCGATATATATGAAATAATATAATCGAAATATTTCCTGTTTTGCTGTCATTTAATGTTTATCTCTTATTTATAAAAATCATACATTTGAAACCTGTCAAAATGAGATTGTAAATATTATTGTATATGACAAAACAAATATAATAACTTGCGGATTTTTTCCGAACTAACTTTTCATTCAGCAAATTTGCTGAAAACGACTTAAATTCTGCTGAAAAATGACTAAAAGTATTAAAATAATGAATTGTCATCGTGTTCTGAAAGTTTCAAATGTCTAGCTACTCGGGATGTTAGTTAAAATTCGATTGCAAGATTTGTACCGGACAAACAAACAAACAAGAAACCAAGTAAATAAAAACATAGTAAAATAGTAAAATAGGATTTGTATATCTCTAGTTCTCTGGATTCGGTCCAAATGTCCATTACCCACTGAACTTTCTCTACCACTTAATCAATTAAAACAAGTTCATCCCCAAAATAATTTTGTATTAAGATTACTCTTGTCTCAATCAAATTTCTAATTTGGCAATCTCGTGACCTTGTATTGCAAGTCTTTTGCAGTCATACCATCTCCACGACTACACATTAAAGAAAATCCGACACCCTTTTAACTAAGCACTCTAAAAATCATCAATGGTTAATTTACATTCTTGTAATGAAGCCTGGTTATTCGTAAGATGTAAAGTAATTGATTCCACTTTTTAATAAGGTACTTAAATAATGGTTATTCAATTTTTATCACTTTGTGTAAATCATTACGGAAATAGCAAGTAGTCTAGATTACATTAATAGGTCATCAGTGATCTTAAGGTGGTGACACACTTAAGCATTTGCCCAGAATAATCATGCGTTCCCATTCGGCTCGCCCGAAAGGGAACGCATTTCTAAGCAATTCGGGGCGAACGCATGCTCATTCGGGGCGGATGCTCAGGTGTGTCTCCGCCTTTAAGAAACCTGCCATAATGAAAATATTTGCTATTGCAATTTAACCAATTAAGTTCTACTTATATTATTATTCGTGATGAGTAAATTCCGGAAAATCTTGCGTGAAAATTCTATTTTAGACAGTTCTAGTGAATTTGCATGGTACCTTTGAATTTCAAAATTGTACATAATATTTCCTATTTTGTTGAATAAATCATAAAACTCATATTTGTCCCATGTCTGCTTTTGTATATTTTTGTAGGGCTTGTTTGTTCAATGAATACATTCATCTAAATGCTAATACCTATCATGCATGCCCTTAAATAGAGTCCACGTACAACATTGGTTTTCAAGATAAATATTCGTTATGAATAGAATGAATATAGGTGTAATAGCTGAAAAATGAGAAAAAAAAGGTTTATCATATGTTTCAGAGTAGGTTATACATGAATAGGTTATATTATTTTGATATTGTTTATTTTTTGAATGTCACTTTGTCTTGTAATAAAGAGTTCATTGCTGTGTTAAATTTTGTATTATAGAATATGATGTCAAAAATGTTTTAAAACCAGAAAAACGAGCACCAGGATTAAAGGATAGGGTATGCAATTCCCAAATAATAATCAGGAGATAGGAGAAAGAATCAAACCGTTAGAAAAGGACTTAATAAAACTCATTATGAAATATAAGTATGTGAAAAAAATATATATAAATACACATCTCTGTTACCCAATTATAGGCCGAGAGTTTATTTTAAAAAAGTGAATTTTAGAAAATTTGGGTCCGCGTAACCATGGTGATTCAAAATTTTATTTTTTGTAATTTTGAGGGCGGTACCATTATAAATATATTGTTCACAAATATAAATAGAGTTTTCAAAATAGAGGGCTACTTCACTCCCGAAATAACCGAAAAAAGTTCGACTCCTCATAAATGTTTTAGTCAGGAAAAAAATAAAAATAAAAATAAAATTTAGAAAATATGAAATTTTATTAGGAAACCCTATTGGCATCTTGCTAACTAGTACTTGACGGGATTTTTATTTTTTATACATACATTAATAAGATGGAATTCAGTAAAATATTGCTAAACTAAACATTTAAAAACAGGAACCAATTTGACCGGAATTTGTTCCGGATTAGGAACAAATTTTCCATCAATCTGCATAACTCCTTATTAAGAGGCATACAGTTTAAACTCCTGCTGTACCAACTCTGAAATTAAATTTATTTCATTACGAACATCTAAAACTTACCTAAAATCCAAAGAAAATAATGAAGTAGTGAAATAATAAATGTTATTTTATTTTATTTTATTTATTTATTTTTTTTTTTTTTTTTACACTGTTATACGTTTTTTTGGATACTACCCTTAGAACCCTTACTATCTGACTTTACATCCTACTGTATATGTAGCAGCCTGACTGTATTCAAAATAAATTTATCCTACAAATACAAATAAGAATCTGAGGTAAACTTGGGGAAACATTTATTTAAATTTAAATAAGGGCCATTCTGGTTGTTTTCATGCCAAGAGTCTGCAATAAAACTGTTGCCTTTATTTTATCTGTTTCTCTGAATGTATTGCACTAAAGGGGAAATGGTACTGCTAAAGTTCATTTTAGTATAAGACTGAGATAAGAGTAATTAAATGGTTTCTTTCACAGACCTGATAAACTAGCTACTAATAACTCTGTGTATTAACTTAGCTACACTATTTTACTGATTTGAATTATTAAAAATATTCCAGACACACGTGATAGTCATTAAGTAAACATCAGTTAAAGTTACATATTTAAGTTTCATCTGTGTTGAACTTCAACGATTATTCTTAATCCTGTTCTGAAAAACTATTTAAGTTTTAACTATCTTGAACTTTAAAGACTATTCTAATCCAGCTCTGAAAATCTAATAAACTCTCACTTATTCGCATTTTTGGTTCAGTAAAATCTAGATGGTATTGTGGCAAAAAGCAAGCTAACAATATTATCCAGATATTACTAAAGGTATAGAAACAAATCCATACCTCGTTCATGTGAATGTAAAGTAGTTTTCATAGCAGAATAAACAATGATGAAATTTGGATAGTAGGTCCCAAGTAGCCCCATATTAATTCAGGCTTGGTAAATCTTCCACATGCGCAGAAACTGCAACTCAGGCACTTAACTGTACCTCATTCAATATTTAAAAAAATTAGATGGTTTGTCAAAAAGAGCCTGAAGATAGGTCCTCATTAATTTCATCTGTCTGCGAACATTAAATCTTAATAAATTGGTAAATTTATTCGACAGGTTTTTACTTTTCCTCACCTAAGGTAGGAATGTAATTTAGGAATGTAATTTTTCCACTCAAAATGTGTTTTTCAAGATTTTTTTTTTTTTTTTATAAAAAGGGGAAAAAGTAAATAAGTTATAAAGCAATTGGTCTAGGTGAAAATACGTGATAGGACGCAAGGAAGCTTAGTTTGTAGCACTGAATAATGGCCAAACATTTATGAAGAAATCATAAGAGTGACCAAGAAGAAAGAAAAACACGAAAAAAGCATAAAGTAAAAAAAAGAAATGTCTATTTATTTCAGAACAAGCCGGCCAAGGGCCGCGGAAACGTGAGCTGTCCGGGTAGATTGTTTTTGCTATACTGGGCCGTCCAGGGATAGTTGGGATAAAAATATCCTTTCATAAGGGGAAAGGAGGAAATTAATTTTTCTTTATAAGCACCACGAGAGAAAAAAAAATGGAAAAAGTCTGAGTGTGAGATTTATATGTGGTTAGGACCTCTAANATATTTGTGATTGAAGAAGTGTTAAATAATCTTTCATTACTAATAGTTTAATTCAAATTTTAGTGTCTCAATTTTACCAAAGCTGTATGCCATACTAATAATTGACAAAATATTTTTTTTTAATATAAAAGAAATGGGTTCAAATAAATAATATCTTGATTCAGGATTTGAAGTAGAAATAAGTCTTTTTAATTTACTTCTGGAATAAACTTGTTTTTAACTCCTGAGCAAAATAGTTAGGGGAGAATGGATTGCTGAGAAGGAATGGAGTTTTCAAGTTAGATCAAATTTCCTCTTGAAATTATCTGAAAATTTTCTGTTGCCCTTAGTAATAGAATAAGGGAGGTCCAGGATTGGAGATTCTTTTATTATAATTGTTCTAATCATAATATCGCGTAATGCCCAATATTTTTTCTTTTTAAAAATAAACCTATTTAACTTAACTTGTTACAACTATTTTCAGACTATTTTTATGTCATCAGCTTAAAATGTTTTCGTGTATACTACTAAATTAAAATTAAAATTATAACCAAATTATTAAGTAAAATTAATGTCGTTCAAACTGTTAATAAATTGACAGTAAAAAAAATCCTACCGGGTGGGGAAAAGAGTGCGAAATACAAAGAAGGCTGACAGCACCAAACACTCCACAGCAGAATGGCCTAGTGGAGAGGAAAAGTAGGAAATTGGAGGAACGAAATAGATATTGAATACTAGAATCCAATTAAATAACTATGTTTTGGGCTGAAGACATAAATACGACTAATTATATCTTAAAATAACGAGAATTAAAGAAAATTATTCGAAGATATTGAAGAAATCGAAAAATATATGAGTAATAAATTAAAAAAAGACTCCAGTAGATAAAGAAAAAGTCAACGAACTTACTAAGAAATAAATAATCTCTCTTTATCCAATAAATGTTGAACAAAATTAAAGTTCACTTGGATTTAATAATAAATTAATTAATTTTGTAAGGTAACAAAGTAAAAGAGTGCCTTTTAAATTAAATCAACTAACTTTAAAATAAGCTAATAAAAATATAAGTGTATGATAAAGGGTGTAAATGACCATGAGCAGTCCGTACACCCAATTAAAACAATAAATAAATAAAAGAGTGCCGACAATTCATCAGAAGACGAAAACTCATAAGAATGGCATGGAACATAAAAGTCACATATATAGAACGAAGCTGTAAATTACCAACAAATTAACGACCAACCTACGGACTAACTGTGATGTTCGTGAAGGCGGCCATAAACGAAGAGGAAAGCCTTAAGGTTTTTTGAAATTTGTGTTGGGAAAGGTGAGGGTTCGATAGAGAAAATCCTGGAGTATTGTTCCGGAGGAAATCCTCCCATGTGTGAGCGAGGGTTTGGTTGAGGATATCCTCAAAAAATCCCAAAGGCTTTTTCCTTGAGAATTTCCTCTTCGTGTATGTCTTGAGGGGGAGTCTTCGAACTGGCACTTGACACAAGTGATAAGTTGACATACGTGACAACTGAAAACACAAACACAGATGACGTCTTAATATTTATAGCATTTTTCTTTTTTAATACGTTTTTATTAGCTTGCTTTCTTGTTTTTTTGTTTATTTGTCCTGTACAAATCTTGCAATCGATTTTTAACAAACTTCCCGAGTAGCTAAACATTTGAAACTTTTAGAACAGCTCAAAACACGACGACAATGCAATATTTTAATACTTTTAGCCATCTTTCAGCAGAATTTAATTCTTTTTCAGCAATATTCTAAGTTAGTTGCTATATGGAAAGTTAGTTAAAATGATTTAGATATCTTTATCTAAAGCAGTTTCTTTGATAAATTTTCACTAATTTTGAACACTTTCTGGATTGTCACTTAATATATCATTGAGAATTGGAGCAAGTCTGTACTTTTGTCGTAAATTATGGTACTTTTTTATTTCGTCACCCACCATAAGGGTAGGGTTTGACTGTGCCGGGTGGTATATCCTTTCAAATCTGTTCCCATTTCGCTGATATACGCCCTTCTACTTCTGCCATCAAATCTGTTCGGCTAGCAAATGATTTTTTAGGCGGCAACAAAGTCGCGTTCCTCGCCCCCTGATCAGCTCTTTTTTCGTTACCTGGGATGCCCGGGTGGCTTGGGACCTATAGGAGTTTTGTCACAGGCAGTCGTTGCTGGTGTCTTCTAAATAATAATGATCGGATGGAGGTTACAATAGGATGGTATGATGCAGGGTGTTCTATAGCTTGAAGGGCACTCTGAGTCTGAGCAGATTATGGTGGGCTCTTTTGATTGCTCCACCCGTCCCCTATTTGTATTAGGGCTATTTCAATCGCTACTACAGTCTATAAGATTAGAGTTGGCACAATCAAAAGGCGGGAAAATTTTGGGGGAAACGATTTTATCGGTCCCCCATGTTGAATGCAACTTCAGAAAAAAATGCTCTACTCTACCCCTGTTCCACAAAAAAAATATAACATGGCAACACCGATTTTCCCTTTTTATAACCCCAAAACTACCTCCACGTTTGTTGTTTCCCGCCTTCGATTGTGCCAACTCTAATCTTATAGACTGTA
>KZ651268.1:691121-704713 GCA_001010745.2 Gerris buenoi | reverse complement strand
ATCAAAATATAGGAGGTGATTGTTGACTTAATGTTTGAGGTGTTACAGGACGATGTTACAAATATCGAGCATGATTTTAAAAATGATTTAGTGCATTTAAGACAAGTCCAAATGATTATTTTAAAAACATAAAACAAAGTAACCAGAGAACGGCATAAGAAAGTAACGTTTTTCGATAATAATGCGTAAAAAAAACTAGACTAAACCCAAAAACAACCCTAAGGTACCTTATATTCTTATCACATATCACGCTATAATTGGTATTAAATCTGCAAAACAGAGAGAAACAGAAGAAGGCAAAACATGACATCTCTACTTATCATAACTTGCCTTCTTTTGGTTTTTGTATATTTCTATAGAACAATAAGTGACAAAATATGATATGTCTTTCTATCATATTTTGCCACAGCACTTTTAATAACAATAAACCTCAATCTAAAGAAGGCATATAGAACGTTGTAGACATATCATCTTTTGTCTTTAAAAATTGGACATATCAACTTTTGCCACACTGTTTTGATAGAGTTCTAGAAGGCTTAGATAAATAATTTTTAGACAGAAATGTAGATCTCGATGAGCTGAATCCATAGATACCAATAACTCAATTTGACCAAAAAATGGACATATCATGTTTTGCCTTATTTTCACAGATTTAATATTGATTTAAAACTTCAAACCTTCTTGAGATTGCACAGACAATCCACATTTGTTTGGACTCAGGTGACATTTAATGCGTAAATCTTTATTTTATCTTATTAAGAAATTTATCTTTATTAAAAAATATTATTAGCGACTTTTCGAAGAAAATTAGGCTATTGCAATGGCTCCATAATGTTGGTAATAAAGATTTTTTAATTTTTTTTTCATGGAAATCCGTTTCAGACCATTCTGAATCGATTCCTAAAATTGAATACTTTTTTTATGTATGTATGTATATATGTGTCACTCCAGACGATATCTCCCCTTAGGATGCACTTAAAAATTTTAAACAAAATTTAAAATGTCAATAATATCAAAAGAAAGGATGAGTTCGTCGGCCAGAATTTTTGGAGTTCATTTAGGGGTCACATTTTGACAATTTAAAAAAAAATAGCATAAAATCGTGTTTTTCCAGTTTAACCCCCTTTTATATGAAAATATGATTAAAGTGTACATAACAACAATTACTGTACTCTTAAAGATCTTTCCAACGATGTCCATCTTGAGGGTAAATACTATTTTGACTTTTGTACCCCGTACCCGTGTGTACCCAAACCTTATTTTTTCACCTATCCAAATTTTAAACCAACATTTTTCTTTATTATCATAAGCCAATAATACACAGATTATTTGAAAATTCCCTATTTAGTCATGGTGCATGACTGGACTTTTTTTATATGTATTTCCTTGATGTACATTTATTAAATGAAATACATATCTATATTTCCTCTTGTAAACATTGTATAATTTTAAACTTAGACGTATTGCAGTAGTAGTTATATTAATTGTATTACAATGAGAAATTTCCGCCAAATTTTATGATCTAATGTTGGACTATTGTAATAGAAATAATGAGGTATTTAATAATGACGTGTTATTAAAGTTCACCACTGACCAAGAGATGAATTGAGACTATTCGCCGCACACTTGTGGGTCTTTGGGTGTACACCATATAGGTTCACATTCTAACAACAACAGCCATTCTGTAAACTGCCATTTTACATGGAAAAGGGGGAAATGATAAATCTGCCAAAACAATATTTATCGGCACAGGATTTAATAAAGGGCAGGAAGGTAGGATAAAGGAGGTTGGAGCTAGCCGCTAGGGTCTGGATCAGAGCTCATTTACACTCTACCTATACCTTATTCTACCATGTTATATTTATCGTTACACCGCCGAGCGACACTTAATACTACCAATTTTCTCTCCTTAAATTTCTCTTTTTTTTTTTAGTTTCCGCCCTTACAACACTTTTTCGTTCACGATTATTATCGCCAATAAAGAAAGGTCCCTATTGTTATAAATATGAATTTATGGCCCAATAAGCAAAGTAAACCTTATTTTATTACAATGTTAAACAACAAAAATAATAAATTATGTTGTAAAATTTAAAAATATCTATTAAATTATTTGTAACTTTTAATCTTAGACTTCATTATAACTTTTTAACTTAAATCCTTAAAGTACAAATTAAAGCATTTCAAAGAATATGCAACGCAATAATTAAATTTAAAAAATTGGCCACATGACATAGAACTCGAGAAAAATATTACTTTTATGTTTTCAATAAGTATGAAGAATTAATAATAAATACTCAAATATTAAATCAATGAAATTAATAAATGAATTAATAATCAATACTCGAGTTCAAGAGCGATAGTGTGAAATCACAAATAAAATCATTTTGAANGAATGGGTTTCCTCAAGAGCCTATCAAAAATAATTAATTGCTTATTATATACCTTTGGACTGTACTGCCAACACTCAACTTCAAAGTTGGTTCAATTACTTTTAAGGTAACACGGTAAAGTAATATAATATCTCTTTAGACTAAATCTTTTTACAATAATCATCCCAGACTCAGGATCCATAGGCAATTTAATAAATAGGTCGAGTTCGTTAACCAGCATAATCATCCCAGACTCAGCTTTTTTTGGTGTACCCAACGTACTATATTGGTCCCGTTACTGTCTTTTAGTCTGCAACAGGCTGAAAGTTAGACTTTATTTAACAACTACTTTTTGTGAATCAAGTGACCCTAAAACGTTAAATATCAAAACCTAAAATGAATTTTCGTATCATTACAATACTTTCTCTCTCATTAAAGACCTATTATATAACAATGTATAAATAAATCAATTTCGTCAAATGAAAAAAAAAATAATAAAGGGTGGAAAAATAATTGACCGAGTGAGTTGGAACGAGATTTATGTTTCAACATTTTTTTGGACACGAGGTCTTCCGTTAACTGAAAGACTAGTATGAATTAGACATTAATGGTCCGTAAAAGCAAAATAGCATTTGAGTACTAATTGGCAAACTTTTTTTTTTTTTTTTTTTTTTTTTTTCTTTTTTTTACATTTAATTACCAAAAAATCTTCATTTGATAAAAACTGAAACTAAGGCATTTTGTAATATGCTTTTGTAGTTCATATATACATAACCCGAATAAATATTGCTTAATATGCATGACTCTGATTTCTTTTCTTGCATTAAACTTTATTCATTTCTATATTTAAATAAATATTATACACCTACATCACTAGAAAACTTTTTTTAAAAGCACAGCATGTTCTTTATAGACTCAATATATTTCTCTACTAATTAAACAAGCACTGTTTGTCCTTAATTATCTGTATGCCATCACTGAAATATATTCAAAGAACTAATTGCACCCTGTTCGGTTATTGGTTAATTTGAACAAATAAAAACCTTTTGAGGAATTCAATAATTGTTTCGAAATGGTGCGCCATTATTGTTTGCTCAGGGAAGAGAAAAAAAGATTCAAGTAAAAGAGGAAAAGTAAAAAAAATTAAAAAATAACTGCTTCTGTTATGAACTAACAACCTCTGTTAACAACCTTCCCTGTAAAAATAAAAAAAGAAATAAAACCGAGAAATCAATTTGGAACGAACAAACATGCTACAACTGAAAAACTTTTATAAACCCTACTTTTTGAGGACCCACAGTTATTGATGTTGTGTAAGATGACAATTTTTTTACATATAGGAGACAAAATCTCGAGTTTGTACATCCATAATACATTTTTCGTATGTCCATAATATATGATTATGGATTGTTCTATCAATTTAGGTAGATAATAATAATTTTTTGTTAAGGTATGAAGAGAGATAACTCTTCACAAACAGTTATTTTACGCTTCACAAAAATTGTAATTTCCAGTAGTTGCGAGGAAAGGAAGTACTGTAATAAGACTGCTCCATGAAGCAAAGTTATTATTGTAAATCCTTTATATTTATGCATTTTGTTTACTTGAGACATCCACAAGTTGTTTGATTAGAAAACAAGCTTTAATAATTTGCATAACAATCTTTACAAGCTTAGAGATTTTACAAGCAACTTCGTTGACCAGTGCGTAGGTGACCCTAAAATTTGATAGGATGTTCTTTTACTGATGCAAAATTTATGCGCTCGTCTCTTCCAGCTTTATTGAATAACTGGAGTTAATTAGTGTTTCAAAGATTCAAACAGATGTGCTTTCAGCATGCACAAAGGATCCATAGGCAATTTAACAAATTGGTCGAGTTCGTTAACCAGCATAATCATCCCAGACTCAGGATCCATAGGCAATTTAATAAATAGGTCGAGTTCGTTAACCAGCATAATCATCCCAGACTCAGGATCCATAGGCAATTTAATAAATAGGTCGAGTTCGTTAACCAGCATAATCATCCCAGACTCAGGATCCATAGGCAATTTAATAAATAGGTCGAGTTCGTTAACCAGCATAATCATCCCAGCTGTATCAAGATGGCAGTCATTTAATAGTTTGTTTCGGCTATACATTTTCTTTTATTTGACACTTCACATGTTGCATTGCCGTTAAAATAACAAACACCTAATGATTTTTTAGGGCTTTCCTATAATTTTGCTGTGATTGGGTTATCATCCATAACGTTTTTACACAATTTCAATTTTATTGTGTTGGTTACTTTCGGAGATCAGGTGTGAAATAGACTGACAGGCAGAAAAGCGCAGCAGTATATTATATTATATGGGTCCTCGTTTTTGGCTAAGGACCCTAAATTACAACATAACTTCTTTTGATCTGTCCGACACTTGTGGAACCGACACAGAAAGTGCAAGAAACACATCGCTGGAGGGAGAGAGGGACAGTTTTCCTTAACATTGTTTATTTGAAAAATAGAGTCTGCTTTGGTGGGGGAAGTTAAACACACTACGCTCCAATGCAGTTTTTTTATTGCTGTCCTGCTCTGCCTTTAGTATAATACGTTAAGAGCGTTGCACAGAAAAATTATTTCAGGATCGTACACTGCATGTCAATATTCGTCTTAGGTTACAGATGGTTAAAAGGCCATTTCTCTAAAGATGGACAGTCGCAATAATGGAAACATATCGGCAATTGTTTTTTATCTATAGTTTGAAAACTAAACTATCATGTTCATTATTTTAATTATCATTCTGGATTTCAAATGTTAATAACAATGTTTAATGTAATTAAAGCTAAATTTGTTGGGTAGTAGTTACAAAAATACCCATTTGAGAAAATTGTTTTTGGCAACTGAAAGAGATACTGAAATAATTCGTGAATATTACTTAATACATTTTAAAAGATTCTCTCTCAATCTAACGCATCACTACCAAAAAAGAAGAGATGAACATCGTCAGTATAATTATTCTACACTAGAGCCTTTGAAAAATAATCTAATTTTAATAAGTAAATAAAGAAAACACGGAGAATTTCAAGATCGTACACTGCTTAATATCTCAAGTATAATTTATCATTATAATTGACGTTAGAATGGGTTTCCTCAAGAGCCTATCAAAAATAATTAATTGCTTATTATATACCTTTGGACTGTACTGCCAACACTCAACTTCAAAGTTGGTTCAATTACTTTTAAGGTAACACGGTAAAGTAATATAATATCTCTTTAGACTAAATCTTTTTACAACGCATAGAAGTTTTCCTGTATAAGAAGTTTTAGATGAAATCCTAAAATCTTACTAATATAATTAGGCAAGAACAAGTAAAAATACCATTAACCAATTTATCGCTTTATTTGTATCATCGATATAAACCAACTAAGTAAGTATGCTGTCAGTAAAAGAAATGTATTATTAAACCAGTAGGTAGACATTTATTATGTACGAGTATATACAGTGTGATTCACTTTACATGAAGACACCCACATAAATTGTTCATTAGTTACGCAATTATTATTAAATTTTTATCAGTGATAGTGGCCATTAAGACTAATATTTTTGTTGGAGTCGAAATCTGGCCAACTATGATGGAAATGAAACCTAGAGTTTCTAGTAAAGTCATATTAGCGTTGAAGATAGAGCTAAAAGTTATTAGTAAAAGTTGTAGCTAAGCACTAAAATAATACGAATACGAAGTTTTGCTGGAAAATCGAATCTTGAAATTTTACTACATTTGAGTATGAACTCTATATTTGAGATAAATTAATGAAACTTGGAGGATCTGCACCATGTAAAAGGGAAGCTTGTTTTCATGCAATTGCGCATTAGGGGCAACAACCCACTTCAAAACTTTTTGGCCCCCCAGGTCACCCAACTTCAAAATTTCAAATTGGCGGGTACATTTTTGATAGAATATTTGGATTCTACGATAAAAATAATAAATTTTTACTTAAAACTTCTTTTTCTATCTCTAAAATGTGTTAAACGTGAACGAGAGGGAAGAGACGCCATCCCTTCAAAAGGTTATGGTCGAAGCTGAGAATCGTGTCACTATACAGGTTGCTGGTGTGGCATGACTCACTACACTCTCATATTTAGTATTTAGTTCTCAGATAAAACTATTTTTATAAGGGCTACCTTCAATTTAATATTTTATTACCATAACAAATGTTTGTATATAAAAAAAGACCATAGTTATACCTCATTTAGTAAATGCATGACACCACTATTATGCTTGTTAATATAATATATATGCCTATAAAAATATGTACTTATATATCAAAAATTGTCTCAGTTAGTGTTACTGAAACATAGAAATATATATACATATTATACACTAAAAATACTACCGGCTCCTTTTCTTAATAGTCAATCATCTTAGGTTTAACCCTGAAACCCATTTTTTTCAGCCTCAGACAACATATTTTTCCTTTCAAAGCTTGTGTTTTCTAAAGTATATTTTAAAGTGTTACAGAAAAGAGGTTATGGTTTAAGGGAGGGAAAACACAAAGAAGCGAGAGTAATCTAGTGTGACGCCCAGGCATTAGCTAATGGACGTCTTAGCCGCTATACAACTCAATATAAATACCTTGAGCAACCCTTCCCTCTTTTTAAGCTTTTCCTCCTTAAATATCCTATACATCATTAGAGCACACTTTTTTTCACAGTCAACCCTTAAATATTGTCAGCTATAAAAAATAGATTTATATAAATTGATCTACTTTCACATCAGGGAAACACTTTTCTTTAATAAAAGCTGTTTATTTGAAGTTTCTAAAAATATTGAGTTTATCAATTTTCTTATTTAAATTTACCTATTAGCTATATTACATATTTAAAATTATATATAATTAAAACAATCACGTTTAGTTATTACTTCCTTATGTACAGACATCAGTAGATAAGCCATAGTGACAAAACTTCCATAATATATGGTATTATATTATATTAGTTAACCTGTACATATAACTTCCTTTCGTGAATATATTGGAGTACTGAAGATGACTGTTGAGAAAGTCCTGAGAAAGAATGTTTTTTGCAAGGTATCTGCATAGTTATGGAATATGAGAAGGGAAGTAGTATAGTGTCTAAGGTAGTGGTGATAAGCGCAACTACTATCTACTTTCCTTTTCTCGCAATACAGTCTAATATACCTACTCTCAAGTTCTGCCTTACAGGCTTTCCTCTTCTCGGACGAATATATATCTCCCTCACTCTGTCTACACAGTTAGTACTATGTCACTCTTAAGCTCCCCCTTTTATCCCCGGACTCATCCCTCTTCTCGAGGGGTATCTCCTAACGCACTTCAGACTCAGGTTAGTATGTCACTCTCACTGAACTTGTTTGTTTACAAAACTTTTTTAATAATATAGATAGACATATTTTTAATTCACTCGAAAGTAAGAAATAGACAAGTTTCCTTCATAGTTGTTTGAACACTTCGTCCCGAGGAAGAAAGTCAAGGCTAGTCCAGTATTTGGCAGAATCGGCTTTACATACAAATAGAAGGTTATACTCACCATTTTACCTACCCATACCCCTCAAATTTCGTTGGTATCAAGGTAGTGCTCCGGGTCCTGAAAAAAATAATTTTTGTTTCAAAAGACAATAGCGACTCCTTCCTGGAGTCACTATCTCCTGAATAAATNCTATCTTTAAATATCCATGGAATTTCCTTTTGTTTATTACAAATTGTTAAATTAATTACCTCTGATCCTTTGTAAGTGCTGAAACCACATAGCAATTTTATAATATGAAATTTTTAAATAAATGAGTTACTTATTTACACTGAGAATACGCACATCTCATTTAATATATTTTATATGATAAAATTTTCTCTTTATCATTACATTAATTATGGAAAACTTATAAATTCCTATTATTGTGCTATTACTTCAAAAAGTTATAAGAATATAGAGGATATAAAAAAATACTATACATTTATAAATTAGATAAGACATCAGGTTGGGAAATACTGTAATAAATTTAATTTAAATGAGAGAGTTATTCTGCTGAATAAATTCGAGTAATGTTAGAGGTACTATCTCTTGTAAAACAATAAAAACAATCGCGCAAAAAAATGCTTTCGCAGTATGGGCTTTATAAAGCTTATCTCTGTTACCATTAATCTTTAGTGTTCCAAATAGTCACTTATTTTAAATAATAATTTTAATGAAAATTAATAAAAAAATATTTCTCTACAGAATTATTTGATTTCCGCAAAGCGCTTTCAACGTAATATAAGGATATCGAGAGTTCTATAATGATGGTTGTTAAAAAAGTTGACAAGTCTTATTTAATTAGGTAGCTCGGATTCTTTACTTAATGATTTTTAAACTCTCAATCTTTGGATATCAGATATATGTTCAGGTTAAAATAAAACTCAAAGTGCCAAATTTATCAGTTTTTTTGGCAAACCACAATTATATAAATATACCACCGGACTTTGAATATACATGTATGGATTTCTTGTTGGTTATATATATGCAACAACCAATCTCTGCAAAACATTCTGAATACATTATCGACACTACTAATAAGTTATCTATACTTTGGCAAAAGCTACATATGCTATAAATAACCAAGCCCCCTTTATTTTCTATAATCAAAATTGCTACTCCTTTGTCTATACAAATAATGTGTAGCTTATCAAAACCTTTATAAATATTCGATTATCGTGGAAGTAGGAACTAGCAATAAATATCCAGTAAGGATCTCACTTAATGAAAGCATCCAGTATATCATCTCGAAAAAACAGGGGATTGACATTACTTTTAACGAAAACACGTTATTTGCAGTGTTGTGTTAAACGAAAGGGGAGGGTGCCATGAGTACAAATATATATTTGGTATCGTTTTTCTACCAATTCATCTTTGCCACATGTGTCCTAAAATAACTATTTTTTCGTGTGAACACAATTTTTTTTTTTTTTTTTTTTTTTTTTTTACAAACTTAGTTCTTTCAGTTGAATTTTCTTTTATATTTTATACATTTTGGGGGAAAGAAATATTTTTTCTTAGTTTTTTCCCTCGAAAATCCATGAGGCTTGAACATGTTTAAAACGGTGGCATTTTTAGGTCACATCTTTCACCAGTAAACAACCTAATCATGTATACATAGTGCTGAGTATTATATTATAATAAATGATAACACAAAATCAAAAGCAACTTTCTAGACTTATTGCTAACTTTGAAAAAATGTTAATTATTTTTACACTTACACAAGCTATTCTTTTAGTTATTTCGAAACAATTTTGATCTTAACAGATCAAATAGTGCATTTCAACGGACCCTTATAATTTCCTGTGTTAGTCTGTCTTTTTATGTATCAAGAGGTCGTCAACGCACTGTACCCCCAAAAAAGTAGGAGTGAAGGCTAAGAATAGGAGTGGAAATGTGCAGTTATTTTATGTGCAATAACACTTTACAGGAAGAATGAAGGAAACCCCAACATATCATCTCGAAAAAACAGGGGATTGACATTACTTTTAACGAAAACACGTTATTTGCAGTGTTGTGTTAAACGAAAGGGGAGGGTGCCATGAGTACAAATATATATTTGGTATCGTTTTTCTACCAATTCATCTTTGCCACATGTGTCCTAAAATAACTATTTTTTCGTGTGAACACAATTTTTTTTTTTTTTTTTTTTTTTTTTACAAACTTAGTTCTTTCAGTTGAATTTTCTTTTATATTTTATACATTTTGGGGGAAAGAAATATTTTTTCTTAGTTTTTTCCCTCGAAAATCTAAAATATATTATTAATAATATCTGTATGGGAACAGTTTGAGCAGGAGATGTCGGAATAATTTTATTTCGTTTATTCAATACGATTGTTTAAACAGTTTAAAGGAGTTATAGTTAAAACAAACTTTTTAATGGACGAAATCTTGTAACAGATGGTTGTAGTTCTACATTGCATTGTTACAAACAATAACAACTTATAACCTATCTTTAAATATCCATGGAATTTCCTTTTGTTTATTACAAATTGTTAAATTAATTACCTCTGATCCTTTGTAAGTGCTGAAACCACATAGCAATTTTATAATATGAAATTTTTAAATAAATGAGTTACTTATTTACACTGAGAATACGCACATCTCATTTAATATATTTTATATGATAAAATTTTCTCTTTATCATTACATTAATTATGGAAAACTTATAAATTCCTATTATTGTGCTATTACTTCAAAAAGTTATAAGAATATAGAGGATATAAAAAAATACTATACATTTATAAATTAGATAAGACATCAGGTTGGGAAATACTGTAATAAATTTAATTTAAATGAGAGAGTTATTCTGCTGAATAAATTCGAGTAATGTTAGAGGTACTATCTCTTGTAAAACAATAAAAACAATCGCGCAAAAAAATGCTTTCGCAGTATGGGCTTTATAAAGCTTATCTCTGTTACCATTAATCTTTAGTGTTCCAAATAGTCACTTATTTTAAATAATAATTTTAATGAAAATTAATAAAAAAATATTTCTCTACAGAATTATTTGATTTCCGCAAAGCGCTTTCAACGTAATATAAGGATATCGAGAGTTCTATAATGATGGTTGTTAAAAAAGTTGACAAGTCTTATTTAATTAGGTAGCTCGGATTCTTTACTTAATGATTTTTAAACTCTCAATCTTTGGATATCAGATATATGTTCAGGTTAAAATAAAACTCAAAGTGCCAAATTTATCAGTTTTTTTGGCAAACCACAATTATATAAATATACCACCGGACTTTGAATATACATGTATGGATTTCTTGTTGGTTATATATATGCAACAACCAATCTCTGCAAAACATTCTGAATACATTATCGACACTACTAATAAGTTATCTATACTTTGGCAAAAGCTACATATGCTATAAATAACCAAGCCCCCTTTATTTTCTATAATCAAAATTGCTACTCCTTTGTCTATACAAATAATGTGTAGCTTATCAAAACCTTTATAAATATTCGATTATCGTGGAAGTAGGAACTAGCAATAAATATCCAGTAAGGTTCTCACTTAATGAAAGCATACAGTTAAGTATTAAGTAGATACACATAGTTATAATTTTATAAGTTGAACGCGATATGAATACCCGATTATCTTTACTTAAGCGTCGTATTCAGAGGTAACAATCTCATCAAAATTCTAATATTAACATGAAGCAACATATAGTTCAGTTACCGCTCTGTAATATTCGTCTGAGCAAGCTGAAACTTGGACTAATTAGTTCTGATCTTAGTGCTGTTTAAATTCCAAGAGTACTTTTGTGGAAAATTTAACCTCTCAACCTTCCCACCACAGTCTTGTCTAATGCAAACTTTACTCAAGATGGGCCAAGTCTTGAGAAAAGTTTTAATTGTTATTGCAGTGTATGGTGTAGAGCTCATGATCTTTTAGTTAGCTTTTTAGTTTAAATCTAAATTATTCCTTAATATCTCCGGCATTACAAAGTCTGAAATATTGCTTTTACATTCCAGTATTTACCAACTTTACATCTGAGTATCAGGTTTTATTGGACTATCGTATTTGCCAGGACGACTTTAAAGTTTAAGAGAAAATACTACTTAAGGCAACCTGACAGTATTTTACCTTAAACACTCAATCAATAAAACTTGGATTACATTTAAACAGTTCTAATGCAGGAAAGGGAATGTAGGTTTTTTATGTATTGGAAAGAAATAATTTGTATATATAAATATAGAATCTACATCGCTTACTTTGTAGAACACTTTAATATGGAAAAATAGGTACATAGGTTATTATTACCATATTAGTGCTTAAAACCCAAAACTATTTGAAAACAATATATAGAGATAATAATATGTCGGCTTGGATTCTTATATCATTTTACTTTTTGAGCTTAGAAGAGATAACAATGTGATCGTTTTAAGAACAAACATTTTTTATGTCTCCAATTTCAAAAATTCCAATTCAGAAATAGGTTTTAGACGTCAGAATTTTTGTTTTTTTTGTTTTTGTGTGTGTCTATCGGTCTGTCCGTCGATCTGTCAGTCGCTTAATATTTGAAAGCATCTGTGCCCACTGTTTTGCTTTCACATGCGCGCAAACACATACATAAATTTATGTCTGCATCTTCTAAAGTCTAAAGTACTTATCTGATTTTTATGATATTTGGTTGGTTTGTTGAAAGTAGCTTTTGAATTTTATACATATGATACTAGATTAACATTTCTTGATCTGGATACCCAAGACCAGATTTATTTTATTCCTTACGTTTTCTTTTGGCAACGAGAACTATAAAATTGACTTTAAATATTACTTCAGTTATAAATCTATAAATATATCTAACATGATATGATATTATTAGATTAACGCTTATTCACTTATAAAATTGTGATTTTATTACTTAGTTAGAACAATCTATTAATTATTTTTGGACTTCATTAATCTTTTTCAGGGTTCGAAAAAGAACGGTGCAAGTGTGGGAGTAGGAAAGAAACGGGCTGTTCGAACAGCCTCTGAAGAAGAAGCGACTTCGGGAAGCAAAAAGGAGAGAAAAGCTTCAGCCGCTTCAAGGTTTACTATATATAAAGTGAACAAAGCTAGCAGAAAGAAGAGAGAAAAATCTTCAGCCAAGAAAGAACGCAAAGCAACTAAGACACTTGCCATTGTCTTGGGTATGTTTATTTATTTATTTATTATCCCAATGTAAAATACTACTAATGAACCGTAACTACCGATTTTTAAAAACTTTGAAAATTTTTAAAAGTTTGATTCTGATTTTTTTTCGTACTTTAAGGCTGTGCTATAGAACTACCATATGACTGTACAGTGAAAGGAAAATACAGTGGCCTTTCTCCCTTGAACCAAGTCGACTCCCACGATGCAGAAGCATGCAAAATGACTGGTATCCCCAACAAAAAACTAACCGTGGAACAAAAGCAAAAACATCCCGTCAAGTTCTTGCTAGCAAGTTACTAAAAGGGTTTCTTCGGTCATAAGAATTAATTATAATTATTATTATATATTTTTTTAAACAAAAACATCTATTGTTCACTTTTAAAAATCAAGATGTGCATATAATATTATTCTTTACTATCTTCAGTATGCGCTTAATGAATTCTTTTAGGGGTAAAATGGCCGCCAATTTGGAAACAAAATATATTTTTGTGAACCAAATTTCAATACCTTTCAAATGATACCCAACTTCGATTTTTCAAATCACAAAAATTTTGGGGC
>KZ651268.1:669760-684952 GCA_001010745.2 Gerris buenoi | reverse complement strand
TAGTACAGGAGAAATTTTCGCTTGAGTCCGCAGTTTTCGAGATATTCAAGAATAACATGAAAAAGTGACCTTTAGAGGCCCCCCCCACGCCCCCGCTCGCCCTCCACCGGTGGGGATTTTTAGTATGTTGTTCATGGCACCCCTCTCTAACTATGTACAAAAATTTGCGACTACACGAATTATTTCCCCTATTTTTCCTTCGTTGACTGGACTATATATAGATATTTTGAATTTAGCTATTAATTGTAAGCTCTTAACATAGTTTCTTATTTTTTTAATTTTGATTTCTTGCAATAGATTAGAAGGCTTGCAATTGATTAGAGTAGTTCTTGCAATTGATTAGAAGGCTTCTGGTTTGATGGTTTGTAATTTAGAGAGTTAAGATTTGTTTTATTTTGTCGATGAAAAACGGTCAAGTAGCTATGATTAGCAACATGAAGCCAATCCTTAAAGCCTAAGATAACCAAAAATGTGTTGTTGACCTATGCAATTTGATCAGAAATAATACTTAAATTAGAATAAATTAAATTTATAATTAATTAATTATACATACAACATAATTTATTCAAGCTTATTATTTAATTCCGAATGTAATAATATTAGACGTAAACTCTCTGACGCGTCTATATTACTAGGAAGAAATAGTAGAAATCAAGAAATTAAATAATATAATGGCCACGATTCGCCTAGATGAGAAGTAAAAAATTTAAGCAAAGTTTTTAAGTATAAGTATTTAGTGACCTAAAAAATACTGAGATAATTGAACAATTCTTGTTAATTAAGAAAAAAAGCAGTTACAAATAAATAAATAGTACTTATCTTACCTTTATCAAAAGAACGAATGAATGAAAAACAAGGAAAAAAAATTGAAGTGAAATGTTCCAAGATAAATAATAAAGAAAAACGAGGAAACCATCTTAGAAATATACAAAGAAAGAACCAATTCTAAAAGAGGTAGTTGTTCAACAAATACTAAAGCAAAAATATAACAAGGCCCCTTGAGAAGATGTCCTGACAAATGAAATGCTGTAAAGTATTGCTCCAGTTTAAAATGAAAAAAAAAAAAAAATAATAGACTTACTTAACAAAATACCGATTGAAGAAGACCGAGCTCTAACAAGATGGATTTTCGCTATTCTAAAATACATTTTTACGTAGCATTTGGTTTTGAATAGAGCTATGGGCTAATAAGCTTCTTATCCATGACAGAGATATTATAAGGATAATACATATATAAATTCACACACACACCCAGATATATAAATATGCATTGGCATTTTCGAAAAGAAGTAATTCATTATAAAAACTTGCTTATAATCCAAATACCACTTACTGACTCTTGACTCANGACTGTTACTCCTCTTATAAAAGCAGAAATGTTTTATTTTTTTGTCCCAAAGTACATTGGACTGAACATTTTTCTTGTCTTTCTTTGTCTTTATAGTAATTAAGTCGGACATTTATATTCTAAAAACATACATAGGGGGAGTAACAATGTAAAGAATTACCAAGACGAGAATAATATTAATTATTGGGTCTTTACCTACCCTAGTCTTTACCTAGGTCTTTTACCTCTCCGCCGTTAATTTAAAACTTACTTTGACAATGTTATGAGGCAAGGATAATTAGTACATAATGGTGGTTAATTTCTACTTGGAGCTGCATCTATTAGCTCTTCAATCAATTAATGCTTTGTTAGAGGTAGTCCGGAATATTTTCACTGTCCCAATTTATTAGAATAAAGTATCCTTTTGCGTTGAAATTAGTATTGGGTATTTTAAAANATCCATGACAGAGATATTATAAGGATAATACATATATAAATTCACACACACACCCAGATATATAAATATGCATTGGCATTTTCGAAAAGAAGTAATTCATTATAAAAACTTGCTTATAATCCAAATACCACTTACTGACTCTTGACTCATCACGATATCCCTAAAAATATGACCTATGACCTAAGACCTTAAAATCTTGAAGTTATTTACTTTCTTTTGTCACAAAAAACTTTAGTGAAAGATTTCCAGTTGGAAATTTTTATTCAAGGCGGCCGAAATTTATATGAATAATTATTTAAAGCAATATCTCAGAAACCAGTTTTACTATGGAACGTTGCAATTTTTAGTTAGGTTCTCATTGCTTCTAGGTGTTCATAAAAATTATTTATTTAATCCAACATCTTGAAATAATCACGCTGGGNTAAGCTAATATTAAATAATATTTTAAATAGAATGTACTTGACATGTGAGATGTATTAATGTTAATTGGTAGTTCAGTCCATGGCAGTTCTTCATTAACATAATATATTGTCACTAACTGACTAATCAATGTGACGTCCCATGCCAGATAAAATCTAAAATATAATCAAGTCAGACTTGATATCTCAGATTGCTGTAGTGGACGAAGGATAGTAAGTGTAACCTAGAAAAAAGGTGTCTAAAAAGGGTAAACATGGTCTAAAGCTTCGTCTTGGGGCAGTTTAATTGAATATATGAAAATTCACCAAAAATTAAGGGATGAAACAAGTTTATTTGGGGAAGAGGGCAATTTATAAAACTATTCAAGTGAGGTGTCTTTTTTTTACGTATTTTATCAAGCTAAATCGAATCATGCAAGAATTATATTCAGAGTTTCAGATAAACTGAAATATTCCTTATCGAGATATGATAGGTTACATTACAAAAAAAAACATACAATTCTTATACCCTTTTGAATTTTGTTTGCTACCAGACCTGAGAATAGCACGCTTCGCCTTGCTCAGTAGAGACGAGGTGGGCCATCTGAATTATCTGATGCTAGTTAATATCTATGTATAAATAAATTAATACCTGATGCCCTATACCATAGGGCGCGCCACGTTATTTCTTCATTCCAATAAGTTTGGATGGGCGAAATAACCAAAGCCCACGCCAAATATTTCAATGCAGNGCTAGGGTCGGAAGTAGAAACTTTATTAGGTGAATTTGAAAGTTAGATCTGGTTGAGTAACTATAACTTTAAAATTAAAGAGATGTAACAGACTTGCCGGGAAAAACCCACTATTTGGTTTGCGGTTAGACTGAGTATATCCAATTGAATTAGTAATTGGGTCATTCTCACATAATATGATAAATGGGTGGTCTTAGGACCGATAGTTTAAGACCCAGCTCAAATTAATAAAATATTTTTTCCCACATTTCCTGATAACTAAACGTAGGGAATCCATATGGTTTTTACTTCTATCTGATCTCATGCGCGTTAAATTTATTGGGTCTTAAACTGTGTTAGACTAACACAGAAATGTCCAAGGGCAATTTATATCTACCGAATCTTACTTTCAAATTCAGCACGAAACTTCTTATGTAATTTTATAACAATAACAAAAATGATTTTGATTATTGTTTCCTTCATTCCAGAGGTAGTTTTGCTATCATCGCCATTGAGGAAAAACTGTGAAACTAAATTTTTATTAAATGTTGGTCTCTTGTCTTCCGTTGTTTAGCCCTCCGACTGAAGCCTACTACCTTGCCGATATAATTATGTAGCCGACGTCTTTTCACATAAGTTGAGAGCAACATTCGGCTCAAGTGTTTGTTTCTCTTGACAAGTGGCTTCAAATGAGATACCACAATGTGGTGAAGCTAATGCCTTCACAATTGTGTCTTTTCCGCTTGGTGGTAGCTGGGATGGTGAAACGCCCGCCCTGAGCAGACAACATATCTTTAAAATTAAAATTAATTGTCGTTATGAAAACTCTCTGTTCATTCTGTTTCCTCAGCTTCCTCATTTCGTACGTTTTTTAGGACCTCCTAATATTTATGTTTCCATATGAGCAAATCGTCTAACTTTCAATTTTTTTTTTTTTTTTTTTTTTTTTTTTTTGCAAAGCCTTATTTTCTTGGTTGGATTTTGACCTAATTTTTAAGGCTTGGTGGTGTCGGTGTTGATGTATGTTCAGTATTTTTCGCTTTCTTCTCCCTGTCTCGGCGACGGCGACTCTTGTACCATTTGCTCCCCTGTTTTCTAATGCGTTCCTGCTCTCTTGGTGGCATTTCTAATTTTTTTCTCTCTCTCTTTAGTGACCTCACTTTCTCCTTGGCACAATACGCCATTTCTCGCACTGGGTCATTTTTAAACTTTTCCCGGTACCTTCATACCCTCCCTGCCGCTCTCAACGTCTGCAAAAAAAACAACGTGTTTCCTGGAATTTCATTCTCCTTCACTCATGTATGTTACGTATTCTCATTTATTCTTCTCTTAAGTGAATTATATTTTTATTCTCATTTATTCTTCACTTAAGTGAATTACATTTTTGAAATGTAACATATATGAAAAATCACATTAAAAAATTGAACAGAAGAAACAGTAAAAGATAGAGGCAAACAGGAAGAGGCTTTGATAGGGTAGTAAGAGTGCTAAATCAAGAAAGAAGAATATACTGCAGAACAATCACAGAAAGGATTAAACAACGTAACATACATGGGGTTAAATAAAAATACTTACCATGTTGGAGAAGTTTTTGACCGACAACAGCGCGGCGGATGGATTCTTGGTGCCAATTGACGGACAGAGCAAGGTAGAAAGAGTGNTAGTCCAGTCAACGAAGACCAAAAAAGCCCGAATAGGGGAAATAATTCGTGTAGTCACAAATTTTTGTACATAGGTAGAGAGGGGTGCCATGAACAACATACTAAAAATTCCCACCGGTGGGTGGCGAGCGGGGGCGTGGGGGGCCCCTAAAGGTCACTTTTTTATAATTTTCTTGAATAACACTAAAACTACGGACTCTAGCGGGAAAAAGTCTATATACAAAATTAAACTACAATAAATTTTATACAAAAAATTTCTTATTCATTTTTTATCTAGACTGAGTGGTTGGTGAGATACAGGGGCTGAAAAAAGCGCTATTTTATTAACAAAATAATATAACAGTATAAAATGAATATTTAATGTTCAGTTAAGCGGGTGGAGATCAATGTAACATTTTTGCACAACATCTAAGTGCCAGCAGTGCTGTAATAAGAGATATNGGGGGGGGGGGGGGGGGGGTGTGCTCCTAGCTCTCACGAAAAAAGGAAAAATATAATTTCCGTAGTCAAGTCAGGTATTTTACTTTCAAGAAACCTACCCTCCCCCGTTGGTGGTTGCTCCCCCCTAGAAAAAATTATATAGGCGCTGATAACTACTCCTGCGCTTACAGGGCAGATGGAAGAGCAAGAAGTTTCTAAACCTGCACAGAATAATATATCAGTAAGAATGGACAAGATAAGATACTAAGTAAAAGAAAGGATGTCCACGAGTTTCCAAAGCAGCCCAGCGTTCCAAACTCTGTCATAAGACAGCTGAGCAAAACTTTTTCTTCTCCAGGGTGGTGGCAATGACATCGGCAATTCGATGACGCTGGTGGATAGTGGAATGGTGAGCACGGAAACCAAACTGATAGGTAGGTATAAATGGTTTAAGTATGGGAAGGAGACTAAGGTGAAAGAGTTTTTCGAGGCTTATAGGTCGATAGAATGATGGGAAAGGGGAGGTTCGAAAGGTATAGGAATAATTATTATAATTGCAAATTTCCACTGTGTTGGAAAGTAAGTGGTTTTAAGGACAGAGTTAAATATGTATGTAAGGAAAATGCTGGCATCCTTATTAAGGTGATTTTGGATTTCGAAGGTAATAAGGACGTAATCGGGAGCTTTTCGTGGTGAAAGGTGATTAATACAGTAAAGGATATCAGAGGGTTTAAAGGCTTTGGAAGTATATGGAGAATCTAGGCTATAAAGTGCTAGAATGCCTAAACTTCTGGGCTCTAATAACTACAAATAACTATATTAGAAATCTACCATTATTGATATATTTTTAGTAATTGTGTGTAGCTTATCATTTTAGAACCAAAAAATAAAACCAAATTTTAGAGGGAAAAAATCGTCTAACCAAATATCAAACTATTGCCTTGCGTGGGGAAATTTCAGTATATAATTTTGACAAATCTTAGGTGAAGAAGTAAGGGTATTGTTGAACACAGGTTTCAACACATCTAAATGCCGAAAGAAGGAAATAGAAACGGGATGAAAATATCGAATTGATTTGTCCGATATAGGAGGAAGTGGAATAGGATGGGTAAGGGGAAGGAACGAGGGAAATAGAATCTCCAACGATTTCCCTTTTCTCCACCTGCTGCCTCCTGATTGAAACGATCAAGCCCTATCCAGGTGAGTAAAGGAACAAGTCCTCAGCTTATCCTTCGTTGCTTCTGACGCAGTAATACAACTTGTTTTTGATGGTCCTTATAGGTTCTTGTGTTGATGGTTCTACAAGAAGAATTTGAACTCTTTAGAATATTCTCAAAATAAGCTTTTATGGGAGAAATTAAACGATAGGGAAAATTGATTTAATCAATTTATGCGGTGGACAAGAGAACTTTGGGAATTCAGTGTCATATTGTATCGTTAAATTGGATATTGGTTCGAATTTTCCCTTTCGCAATACTCTGTCATACTGATATTACTTTTTTTTAGTCTCTGTTTTCCAATCAGACTTTTACTGAAATGAATAACAACGTAATATTTACTTGGGGTCATAAAAGGCGATATGCTTCGTAGCTAGTATCCGATAGTTCATTAATATGGATTTTTTTTATGTTTTCTTGGAATTTATGTGTTTAATTTGTTTCTAATTTTAGTTCAGTGACAACAGACAAAAATGAGACTATACTTATTTTAAACTATCATAACATTCCTATGTATATTATATACATTTTTTCCACACTTAATTTCATATTTAATGTCATTTTTATTGCTTCCAAGGTTACCAATGGGAACGGAAGCATTGTGTTCATTTTCGAGAGCAAAAAAATTGTATGTCTCCGATTTTAAAAATTCCAAGACACATCCGGGAACATTTTTGGTCTTTGTCTGTCTCTCTTTAGTGAACTGACTTTCTCCTTGGCACAATACGCCATCTCTCGCACTGGGTCATTTTTACACTTTTCCCGGTACCTTTTTACCCTCCCTGCCGCTCTCAACGCTCCAAAAATCTCCAGATTATAACTGTCGGTCTATGCGTCCGCGTCTGTCTGATACGTGGGACAATGACTTGAGTATAAGTAGACCATTTTTATGAAATTTGGTAGACATGTTCATTTTACCAATGGCCAGCACGAGTTCGTTGGACAACGTTATTTGCCCAAGAGGTCACAACATGAACTTTAAATTTAAAATATGAATTTTAGGTCGAGAAAAAATGAAACTTTATCTATTCAATTAAACAAACATTTTTTTTATTTCAAATACAATTTTTTAATAAAACCAACCGCGACACCGCTATAAAGTGTTAATGATGGCTAAAACTATTAATAGTTTTTATTATAGAGAACGCAGGGAGGGAGATAGACGAGGGGAATAGGAGGTGGCTTGATTCCTCCAACTCTCTATTTGACCTACTTCTTCAATAGCACAGCGAGCCTAGGCACCTCGAGACCAGGCGACCAGACTTCATTCGGGTGGAAAATAAATAAATTAGACAATAATAGATTTTAAAAGCTTAAAATCATAAAATTGTACGCGATAAGACGTGAGAAAGCTATGTGCAACTCTAATTGGCAGTGTATTTTTACTTTCTCGTAAACGTAGTATAGAGAGGAAAATTGTTGTGATGGCCAGATTGTTCAATTTTGAGTTTGGGATGGATTTACACGTAAAAGGTCCACAGGTCCACTAAGGCCAAAAAATGTTTCTTGTATGTAGTCTGCGCAGATGTAACTTACTGAGCATGATTTTAAACTGAAAAGATGTAGAGACATAAAGATAGTATTTTTTTTTTTATTTATTTTTAAGTAATTAACTAAACCACTTTCCCATTTAAAACTATATATATCGTACAGCACATTTGGGCTTCTTTAGGCTACAACATTACAATATTTAAACAATTTATTAGTTCTTAACTATAATAAAATAATTAATATAAAAATACCATTTTAAAAAACTGGTCTTATTTTCATTTATTTTATGATAAAATTATACACGTATATTTTAACTACCTTGTAACTGTACCTGTACCCATCTCATAAGTCAGTTTTATAAAAATTATTTGTTCAAATTACGTATACTAATGTAAAAAATTGGGAAACCAACACATTTTATTGTTATTGTAAAATTGAAATAATACAAAATCATTTTTATAAAGCAATTAATTTTTGTCAAATTAAGCAGCTTAATATATTAACTAGAAAGTTAAATGATAATATATATAGACTATAGACATATGGTAATATTTTAAAAGTTCATAGTATATTTTAAACATCTCATGTTTAGATAATGATGGTTTGATATTACCCATTTATTTAAAGATCTAATCCTGATTTATATATTCTATTACTAACTTGTGTTATCAACCATTTAATACGGAAAACGTGACCTTTTACATTACATACAGCATTTTTTTTATCTCAAGAAATAAAATCTATAGAATAAAGTAAATGAAATCAGTGCCTGCATTGGACAATTACATTCAGTTTAATCGAATCATCAGTCCGCTTCTCTGTGAACAACTGCAGCAGTCTGCGGGAAATCACTGCTAAATGTGGAGTAAAGATAGAAAATAACAGTATTTAGAAAGATACTTCTCTTTTTTCTCCATGTCGTCTTCTTTCCAGATAAAGATTCCAATTCGTTGTCATTTTCTAGAGATATTCCGTGACATCCCTATTACTGCGATCGACATCATACCAATCATTATATCAACTTTTTTAACAAAATCTAAAAGGGGTTAAAAAAAATTGAGACTCATTCTGGTTTGCCAGACAGGTATTTCCAATAAAATTATATTTAAGTGTAATGTTTCGTTCAGTTGGAATTCTATTGCTGATCCGATTCGTTGCAGATTAAATTAAATTTGTGTATAACATATTATCAAGAGATTTATAGATATAACATTACATACAGTTATAGATTTTGATTATAAATATATTTAATTTAACTTTCAGATATGTTTTTACTTTACAACCAATTTCATTAGAAGAAGAAATATTTTTGCTCAAGTTAAGCATTGCAAACAATTGCTAATTTATAACTGAGAATTTTAATTTCTTTGTCTTAATTATGTTCGAATTAAAGATTTCTTAGAAATTTATTTACATTTTTAATTTTTGTTAACATTTATGTAATACTAGTATATTTCCTCGTATACAAAATACTTACGTAGAAAAACTAGGGTATATTGCGTTGTTTATATCGCGGTAGTAAACATAAAGTAATAAAGGGCATATTTATGTATTCCATCCGGCCCAGATGCTGGCTGGGTAGAAAAACAAGACGGAAACATATATTTCGGAAACATATGGCTTAATGCGGAATAACTTTATGTGCTATTTCTGTAGTTTGAGTGCGGTAGTGGAAATTTAGGAATGGTATCCTCTAGCCTTTGAGGAGACTTATTTTACCATTCAATTGTATAAGATATAAAGTAGCTAATTATTTTTAGCAATAACCTCAATAACTTTTATTTATTGTCAGGCATCTAAATTGGGTATAACTTTAAAGGTATTAGAATTTGAATCTCAAATATATATAGCATTTACAAAATGGCGGCCATTTTACCCCCGAAATAGTTAAAACAAAACGCAAATAAATGTCCCTCCCTTGTACCCCATTAGCAAAGGTACTAAAAATACGCATCTCTGTGGTCTAATGTTATTTCCGGGAGCTCATAAAAAAAAGTCAAATGTTAGAAATTTTAGGTGGCCGTAACTATGGGGACCCAACATTTTTGAAAATTTGATTGTGGGTATCATTTTAAAGGTATTGAAATTTGGATCACAAATATCTATCACAATTCCAAAATGGCGGCCATTAACCCTAAAAGAACCAAATAAGTGCATACCTTAGTTGCTAATGGATAATTTATGCAAACCTTGCTTCTCTAAAGAGCATCTTTTTTATACATGTTTTAGTTAAATTAAAAAAAATATAAATTTTAAATTTTTTTTAAGGTATATGCATTTTTATGACCGAAGTAACCCTTTTTGTATCTTGCTGGCAAGCACTTGACGGGATTTATAATTGTATTGCGGGAGAAAGGATAAGCTGAGTCTATTATGATCATTGTTAGTAAATTAATTCTAACATTTTTCTCTCAAAATAAATGTAAATGTAATTAAATGTAGATAGATATTTTGGGAGATTGTTTTCAAGAAACTATTTACTCCAGTTCTTTGTCCGAACTTTGAAGCTTTGGCTGTATCTAATTATACCTTATTATGATGATTATTATACCTAATTATAATTATTACATGTTGATGAAATTAGTAACCTCAACTACCTAAAGGATTCAAAATACATTTCTATACCACCAATGCAAATTACTCGTACTTCAGCTAAAAACTACTTAATTATGTTTCAGGAGTGTTTCTGTTCTGCTGGGTGCCGTTCTTCACGTGTAACATTCAGGACGCCCTATGTACCAAGCTGGAAGCGACCTGCCAGCCCGGCGTGACAGCCTTCCTACTTACCACTTGGCTTGGATACATGAACAGCTTCGTCAATCCTGTCATCTACACTATCTTTAACCCTGAGTTCAGGAAAGCGTTTAAGAAAATTATGGCTATAGGTACGTGATCCGAACACACTGGCCCCACTCCTTCTTGCAGAAATACTCTCTGAAGATCCGTTTAAGAATTATTATGATTGACAAATCTGCATCCCTTTGTTTGAAATTATAATTTAATAAATACTAAAAATTGTATAATAACTTTGGGAGTAATGTACTTAGTGGGCTTGAATCCCGTATTCAGGCGATGAGATAAATATGAATCTTAACAACTCGGAAATTTATTTCAAAAATGGTGCTGAACATTTATATCTATTACAAGAAACTTAAAAATATTGTGGTAAAAGTAAAATTTAAGCATTCTTAGTAGAGATAAAAGAAATCGTAAAAGATGTTGACTATTATCTACAAGCACCTCTCGTATCCCAAGCTATATATCTACAAATATCTACAATACAAACTAATATCTACAAGCACCCTATCATGTTGGGCATACTTGAGTGGCATAATATTGCAATATAATATATGCAATAAGAGGCTTGAGAATAAGTCAGAATTATTTCAAAGTATATTCCATGCATACTAATAAGGAAGATTGTTAGTAGTTTATCTCCTTTGTAATCATGTTAATAATTACTTTTCCTAAACATTTATGAGGTCTTTAATGTTTTTGTTTGGTTATTTAATTAATTTTAAAAATAAATTTAATAACATAATTACTATGAGAAAAATTATTAATTTATTATTGTCAATAGTAATATTTACTGCTAATTTTTTTTATATCTCAAAGAAAAATTATAATGGTAATTATGTTTTCATTCAACTAAGACACTGTAGGTTCGTTCAAACCAATAAGATACTGTCCGTGGCATCATAAAGAGCCTGCGCAATGTTTAAAAGCCGTTCCAACCTGACTTGTGACAGAGTTTCGTATCGTCCTCCAAACCCGCGCAGGAATCGTATTTGCGAATCGTTTAAGCCTCGTCTAGACTGCCGAACCGAACAGAGGAAACGAGCCGAGCATAGGTGTCTGCCCATGCCCAGTTTAAAGTTTAAAGTACGGCTGCGTATCTCACTGTGGCATGCGCAAAGACCAATGTTCGGCTCGTTTCCTCTGTTCGGTTCGGCACTCTGGACAAGGCTTTACAGTATGGTCCAAATGATCCTCTGACAATACCTTGTACTGGTTTTTATGACACGCGCCGTTATGTCAAATGTCATTTATGTCAACAAAAAGCCACCCTAAAGCCTTGACCAGATTGCCGAACCGAACAGTGGAAACGAGCCGAGCAAAGGTCTCTGCGCATGCCCAGTGCAAAGTGCGCCTGCGCTTCTCACTCTGGGCATGCGCAGAGATCAATGCTCGGCTCGTTTTCCTTGTTCGGTTCGGCAGTCTCGACACGGATTATGCGTTAGGTTTCCTTGAGTGTTTTTGAATTATAGCCCATTCTAACCTGATGTGTGATTTTATTACAGTAAAATGTAAGCGCATGCTTATAAAACTTGTTCTATATTCTCGAACGATCCGCGGGACGATACAAATGACAGTAAAAATAGCAGGGTTGGAACAAACCTAATGGTGGAGTTAGTTTTGATGTAAGTTAATTGGAAATTTTATTACGTTTATCAAATCGGCATAGTTTAACAGTTAACACACTTGTTTTTGGTTTTGACGTATCCAATATAATCCAAGATTGGAAGGCTTTTTTTTTACATCGTTTAGATGGTTATCGACCTAATATGTTTTTAGGACGAAATGAAGTGATATTTGTGATGTTCCAATTTACGTGGATGTTCTAGAATAATCAAATAAGGGATTATAAAAGTGAAACAGATTTTTAAATTTTTACATCTATTTTTTTCTTCTTTCTTACTTTGTATGGATGTAGTATAAACCATATACCACCTCTTGCATTCAATATTTTATTGCAATGCCAATTAAAAAAAAAAAAAAAAATCGAATGTTAAATAACTAAGACAGTTGAATAATAAAAACGAAATTGCCTCTGCCACAATAAATTTGTTGATATTAAAACTGTATTTTCTTGAGCTCTATAAAATAGTATCATGTTTAATTATAATTTCAATCATTAAACAAAAGTTATTAAAATAACTCACATATCAGATATTTATCATAATGGTATCACAATAAAAAACAGACTTAATTGCTTGGATTTATAATTATTTTAAGTAGAGGAACTCAATTTTAAAATTTATTCTTTTGACGGATCTTCAAAATATATTCATTTAATAAAAAGAAAGAGTTAAGTTGATTTAATGGTCAAACAACTTTTTCTGTGAATAGAACAATTACATTTAAGACTTTATACTTTAAATAAAGAGGGAAAAAACCAAATAATAATTATACAAATATTATTATTAATAAAATTATTTATTTAAAAAATAAAGTGATTACTCATACGAATTCTTGACCTAAAAACGCTTATTTCATCTTCTCATCATTGTAGTATTAACATTCTATATCACTTTTCATCTTTTTTTTTTTATTAATTTTTCACATTTTCCTTTCTTTACTAGTGGTAAAAAAGAATGCAAGCGAATTTAATAATAAAAATTATTGTGTATGTATTTATTAGTTTTATAGAACGATAAAACTAATAACAAATAGATAAAAAATAGTACCTAATTCAATAAAAATAATTAAAAAAAANTAATCATTCTAACCACGTCCGATTTCTCAGAATAAAACCCACTCTAATGTAAGAAATTTAATTGGGTATTTGTTCTTGAAAATACTTCATTCCACTGAACGTAATACGTCACGCTTTATGCATCATAATTTTTTTTTTCTTTTTTTTAAAAAGGGTTGTACTAGAACGAACAAAATAACATGAAGGAGATTTTATTTGACGTGTAACCATTTTACAGAAAAAGCTATACTGGGCAGGTGGAAGAGATTTCTGAAAGTCCTTCTTGTTTATCTTATTTCTTAAAAATATAGTATTTTTTCTAGGAGATTATATATAATATAAAAATAAAAAATAAATAGGTTTACGGTTTTGCTCTAAAAAATAATATTTTTCCCTTAAAGAGATAAAAAAATATGTCAAATCTTTTAATATGTTTTTCTTCCTTAACCAATAATAAGACAATTTTTTTTATTTTTGGTTTTAGTGCCGTTCAAGACCCTAAGGCATTTCAGGACGGGTGTTATTATCCGACCACTTTACTAATCTACTCGATGAGATCATCAGTGCGAAACATGATGATAACCTTATTATTATTATAGGATTGTCTTAATAAAAATAAATAATAATAATAATAAAACTATCATCTACTGGTATTTATGAACTTTATGATCAGTCTTCATGAAATCTTATGAAAGCATTAAAAGCTTCAGAATTTCAATTATTTAAAATTAGTCGAAAAGTATAAATTTAAACAAATAATAAGACTAAAAAAATTATTTATTATAATATTTTATAACTTATAAATTGAAATTGCATTTTTAATAGAGTCTGCTTTAATTTAAAATAGATTTCTACTAGTCTCTGTTTTGATTTAAATTTATGTAAATTAGCTTAAATATTTTACTTTAAAAGGGATAATAAATTGAGTTTACTTATTTTATACTAAGAAATACTGAATTATACATTAATACTTAATACATAATTTATATTACTAAATTAATTGTTTTGACTAAAATTTCCTTAAAAATATAAATACATTTTAAAAATAAAATTCATGGAATTAGTTAGTAATCAGTACCATATCGTCAAATCTTACTTGTGATGTTCTCATGTAGACACTATTCTATTACTTTTAATTGTTTTTTAGTTTATTATGACAACTTAAATTATTTATCAATAATGACCAATTAAAATGGGAAAACTGGTCTGTATAAAATCGATGTTGTGTTTTGAGTATTAATGATTAATTTTAGTCTTTGAGTTACATTTAACATTTTATCTTTTCTATACTACAAATTAATCTCCAAGTATGCTCCTTAAAAGTTCCAGTAATATAATTTTTTTTAAAAAAATGACCACTCAAAAATATGGTTTCCTATCAACGTTGTACAGTGTAACTTTTTATATTTAATGTTAGAGAACTAATGTTATATGTAATTAACTGTAAATAATCAATGTACGGATAAGTTGTATATTTCTGTGTAGTAAATTAAGATATATACGACATCTATCACATAAAGTAAAATGTATTTAATTTGAATAGATATAATGACCATGTAAACAGTTATATTTATAAAATGAACATCGTATATTTTTAAGCGAATATAAAAATGGATTAATAATAAATACTGGGAGGAAATAATTTGTTTTTAAAATTTATAAATACTAATTAGTAAATTAATTTACTACGCAGTGAGCTTCCTGTATTTATCGAAACATTCATTATTTTTGTTTGTTTTCCTGTCACTAAAAATTGAGTAAAAGTCCGATTTAGGTCCCTCAGGCACCTCCACTCCTCTACCCTTACTCATCATCTTCAACTATGATACTCACCATGATAAAAAAACAAGTTATTATTGACTTTGATATAGTCCTAGTGGTCTGGACGAATATATAAGAAAATAGATCCAGTTAAGTTTTTGAAGTTTTTAAGAAATTGAATATTAAATTACAAAATTTCTCGTAGCAATTAGTTACAATAAATATCATTGAATTATTATTATTATTATTTTTT
>KZ651268.1:644627-659321 GCA_001010745.2 Gerris buenoi | reverse complement strand
ATTTATCCTTCCTTGTCTTTCAATACATAATATAATGAACTCTTCTTGGAAATATTTAATCATATTAGTTTTATGATCAATGATAATAAATAACTGACGAAGCTTTGAAAGTAATCGTTTTTATCAATAATCCATGATCATAATTAATTAATTAATGGTTACTTCTTTTTTAGTATACGTTTAAATTAATTTATTAATTTTAATAAATTTTATCATTTTAAGTCTTTACATTTAGGTTTCCTTATATTTTATTAAAATATAATTTCGTTAATTGTAATGTATCTTTTTTTTTTTAAATAGGAGATTAAATGGATTTCATAAATTAAACTTTAAGAATAAACTTAATTAAGTTTTAATAATAATTGCAAGGATTTTTCTCACATGGAATATTTTTTTCTGTATTGGCCCAATACGCCATCGACAAAATAATTGGTCGGTGTCAAAGAAATAGTTGCATGCAGAACCGATTAGCCTGTAATAAATCATTGAACTATTTTTCTTTGGAAACTTAGATAGAACTTACCTCCTATAATAACAAGAAATTATAATTATTTGAAAGAACTTTGGGGCAATGAGTATATTTGTAAGCCCTGTGACAAATAATATTATTAAAACTACAATATTTATCGAGGTATAAGTTATGTAGTATACGTAAATATACTATATATATCCTAGATATATCTTGATGTAGGTATTATGTGTGGTGTAGATATACATATTACAGACTAATTTTTGTTTACTAAAGACCCTCTTCGCTAAACCACAATGTAGGTAATTTATTACCGACTTCTCTCTTTTTTTTAGTATAAAAGACTTTAACAAAATAACTATTAAGAGAAAATGCTGTTTAGTCCATTGTACTTTGGGACAAAGGAATATCCCTCTTCTGTGTTTAATAGACTAAAAAAGAACATTCCGTACACCTTCTTTAGAGTTTTACTCCCCTCTGTTTTCTTTATAAGAGGAGTAACAATCTAAAGAAATGCCAGTATTTAACTTTTCTGCCAGAAGACTAAAGTAATATTCCGTCGACAGCAATAAATATTCATCATTTATTGTCACCATAAGAAAAAAACTCGAATAATGAAACATCGATCATTGTAAAACCATAAAATAATCATTACCTTGTATTAAGACATCTTAAATTGTATTAAAAAAAATAAATTGGACACGGTTAATGAGATCAATTTTATAGGAGATAATTCAGTTTGCGAATAGAGATAATGATAATAATGTAATATGTAGGTGCTTGCTTCTTTTTGCAGTTATTTTATACATTTCTTGACGAAACGACTCTCGTACCGAGTTAATACAGACTATTTCCATAAAAATGAGTTATCCCAAAATAAATGTATTTCTGCCTATTACTGACAAAATTAAAGCTAGCTTCCAAAGAATTGATTTTATTTTATTTTTTGTTTTTTGTTAAATATATTTTACACACGTTATATTTCTATATAACGTGCTAATTAAATATGAAGCTTAATAAATATGAATGATAAAACTAATTATATGATATTATAATTTAAATTTGTCTAGCCCTAGTAATCAGAAACAATGATAGGAGCAAAATAAAAAAATGTTGTAATACCAATATAAAAATAAATAAAATTAAGTGCATAACCATTTTACGTAGACTATGCGAAACACAAATGTTAGATTTATGTAAAAATAAATTGTAGTCTTGTTAACTTCTGTGAGTAGTTACCATTAATTTAAAATAAGGCACTATGCTATTAAACCATAAATGTGGATACACAATATATAACTTATTTATATAAAAATACCTATGTAAACAGGGTTGATATAGTTTATTGTAAATATAAATAAAATCCGTGTAATATAACTGTAAATAGTTTATTTCATGGATGCCAAAGAAATGTATTATTAATAATAGAAACATAGGTAATCAGTGTAATAATATAATCAATAATTTAAATATTTATATTAAACTGGGATAAGATTAAACTATTTGCTATAAATTGTATCATGTAAATATATGTAAATTTTCTTTTTATAAAAATCTAAAATTTACTTTAGTTTAATAATTTTTGTTGTATTATATTATTATTGACGTATTCAAAGCAAACGTAATTGTTATACACTAATAAGTGCACTCAGACTCAATCTTAACAAATGAATCATAAACTGTATATTTCATATAACACTGTCAAAGTTTTCTAAAATTCTTAAAATATAATTCATAAATACATATAATACTTGATGGAGGAAATGACAAAATGAACATTAGATATAAAAGTAATGCATTTAGCTCAGTCGTTCTTTTTTAAGTTCTTTTTGTCGTTTTTTTTTTAAATAGGAGATTAAATGGATTTCATAAATTAAACTTTAAGAATAAACTTAATTAAGTTTTAATAATAATTGCAAGGATTTTTCTCACATGGAATATTTTTTTCTGTATTGGCCCAATACGCCATCGACAAAATAATTGGTCGGTGTCAAAGAAATAGTTGCATGCAGAACCGATTAGCCTGTAATAAATCATTGAACTATTTTTCTTTGGAAACTTAGATAGAACTTACCTCCTATAATAACAAGAAATTATAATTATTTGAAAGAACTTTGGGGCAATGAGTATATTTGTAAGCCCTGTGACAAATAATATTATTAAAACTACAATATTTATCGAGGTATAAGTTATGTAGTATACGTAAATATACTATATATATCCTAGATATATCTCGATGTAGGTATTATGTGTGGTTTAGATATACATATTACAGACTAATTTTTGTTTACTAAAGACCCTCTTCGCTAAACCACAATGTAGGTAATTTATTACCGACTTCTCTCTTTTTTTTAGTATAAAAGACTTTAACAAAATAACTATTAAGAGAAAATGCTGTTTAGTCCATTGTACTTTGGGACAAAGGAATATCCCTCTTCTGTGTTTAATAGACTAAAAAAGAACATTCCGTACACCTTCTTTAGAGTTTTACTCCCCTCTGTTTTCTTTATAAGAGGAGTAACAATCTAAAGAAATGCCAGTATTTAACTTTTCTGCCAGAAGACTAAAGTAATATTCCGTCGACAGCAATAAATATTCATCATTTATTGTCACCATAAGAAAAAAACTCGAATAATGAAACATCGATCATTGTAAAACCATAAAATAATCATTACCTTGTATTAAGACATCTTAAATTGTATTAAAAAAAATAAATTGGACACGGTTAATGAGATCAATATTATAGGAGATAATTCAGTTTGCGAATAGAGATAATGATAATAATGTAATATGTAGGTGCTTGCTTCTTTTTGCAGTTATTTTATACATTTCTTGACAAAACGACTCTCGTACCGAGTTAATACAGACTATTTCCATAAAAATGAGTTATCCCAAAATAAATGTATTTCTGCCTATTACTGACAAAATTAAAGCTAGCTTCCAAAGAATTGATTTTATTTTATTTTTTGTTTTTTGTTAAATATATTTCACACACGTTATATTTCTATATAACGTGCTAATTAAATATGAAGCTTAATAAATATGAATGATAAAACTAATTATATNACCAAGGTATTTAACCTAGAGAGTTGAAACTTGGCAGAAAAATCAGTCCTAACCTGAAGTTGTGCTGCCCGGGAAATCAACTTTTTCCGCCATCTTGAACCCAGTTTGCTTAGTCAGCAAAAATAAAAAAAATAAAGTTTTTTTTTATATTTTAAATAAAGTTATTTAATTTAAATAACTGCTTTTTTTTGTAAATTTCTATGATATACGTGATTTTTCGAAACAAAATTTATGGCATAAATTAGTATCCATTTAAACAGAGCTTAACCCTAGATTGAAATTTAAATTTAAAAAATATTAGTCTTTTTCACCTAATAATGCGTCAATCAGAGGGTACGCAATTAATTTTTGTTTTAGATTTGTTATAAACAATATTATTGTTAATTTGATTATTTTGAAGTTGTTTTTTTATTAACGTTTATTTACTTAATGTGTATTTAAAATAAAAATATAGTATATTTAAAAAAAGAAGTTATTTTGGTAAAATACTAATAATAATAGTGAATGTACTATCAAGAATATAATTATGAACCGCAGACTTAGGTATATCAAAAACTTATCCAATTATGTTCTAGAATATGAAATAATATTACTGCTAAATTAATCGGAGAGTAAAAAATTAAGTGAGAAAATTATAATTGGATTCTATAGAGTCCTAAAACCTTCTTCTAATCTCCTTCTTTGTTTGGCTCTGATTTCTTATTTACACATCTTTTTTCATTGCGGCATTGGAAATTACAGTAATGATAGTATTTGAAAGCCTGTAATTTACTATAATATTACTTCTGTTAAAATGAAGCATAGTTTTCATTTAAAGTTTTAACTATATGTAAAACGTAAACTCTCGTAACTGAAAATAAGTTTGAAGTTTACCTGGACAACAAGTTGAAGTCGTCCACATCCACTAGCTGAGGAACTTGTTCAAAACTAGCAATCACGCCACATTGCGCCCATTTTACTAACCGCGCCTAACCTGGTCGAAGTTCCAGCACTTTCCCACATCATACCAGTACATTGCAGAGCCGAAGCGGGTATGGTATGGTCACATAAGTGAGCCATTTAAATCAGCATCACGGCGAGGGATCGAACCCACGACCTTAATTGGCCTTGATTCATTGATAGTTGGGTGAGTGGCTAGAGAACTTACGGACATCTCTTTTTCTGGAGATGAAGTTTAATGAAGTTATAGGTCTTCTAATGAAAACTGCATAATAAATCTAAATGGAAATAGGTCCTATCGTTTTGCTCATTATGCTAGAAGCAAATGATATTTTAAGATGCTTTTAAGCCTGGGGTATAGTGTCAACTCAAGCATGTTATAAAAATATTTCGTAAATTATAAAAGTTAATATAATAAAATGAAAATCATAGTACATCAAATTATTAATATATTAAACGCGATTGATTATCTTTATAAGCCGAAGAGAAGAAATTACAACCCGAATACCTAAGACTAGCGTTTAATTATAATTATATCTCTAAATGGTTGAATTAAGTGACTCCACTAATCATTTTATTGAATTGAGTCATTGGTTCCTTATAAATTGTCAAATTAAATATTACGAAGTAAAAGCAAATGTTTTAAACTTAAGTTAATAAATTTCTTCTTATATATTTTNTTATGTGGCAAAAAATATAAAAATGGTAGAATTCAGCGCCAGGGAGCCAAATGGATGGTTAACCCTAGTTTGCAAGTGAATGAATACACACTTCCCTTTACATTATATAGATCCCAACATGGTATAAAATGCAGTTTGGATTTTACAACGATATAAAAAAATATGGATTTTATAACGTTATTTTTTTAATATTTTTGGAAGGGTTATTTTTCTATCTTTTCCCAAATAGAGGGCAAAATATTGAATATCGTGGAGCCCATCCAAAAGATCTTTATTAGAGCAAAGATTCAAGTTTCTACCTCATTTGATTCAAAAGTTATTGGAGCCGTAAAAAGTGACAGACAGACACAGGAACAAAACTATAAGGTTTTTTTTTATTTTTTTTTTTAGATTTTACCAACAAAACCCTAAAAAAGAACAGCCTGCTACTAGTCACCACCTTGGAATCTGCACCCGGCAACTTCTGACACTGATTTCCTTTAAATTTAAGAAGGGCTGAAAAGAAAGAATATGGTGGCTGTAAGAAAGCAGGTCTGTGCTGTTCTAATTTGTGCGAAACCTGTGAAGGAATCTGCGCTACTTCTTATTATACACATCATTAAAAAGTGCTCTAGTGCCTAAACCTTTCGTCTGAGGAAAAACATAGAAGACATAAATCATAGGCACTTTATAATTATTATTTCCTTTTTTTATTTTGTTTGTATTTTTACAGTTTTAAGCAACTCCCAAAAATAAAAACAGGTTTTTAGCTGATTTTGTAATTGTTGTCAACTTTCTATTAAAAAAACAGTTTTATTAAAAAACATAACTAAGAACACATAACATTTTAGGCAATTTAATAAAGTTTAGCTGGGAATGTGCACACTTTTCTCTAAGATTGCGAACTGAAAGAATTAAAATTTTTCGCATTTTTCTAAAAACGCACCACTTTTACGAAATGTCAAAATTGAAATTTAGATTCAGCGCCCCAAGAAACATAAAAATAAAAAAAAGTAATAATGACTTGGGTATTTCTTTCTCCGCTAACACACTACTTGACTGGACTAAATACCAAAAGGCAAAAAATAAGTAGAATGAATTAAAGTGGCTGGATGAAGCAACTATCAGCTTCAAGGATAAAAATCAAAAAAGAGGTAGGAAGGAAAATGTTCTTTCTTTGAAGGAAGTATTGGACTCTAGCATTAATTAAATGAAGAAGGGTCAGGTACTCAATACTTGATTCAGACCATTCTTATGCTTCACCTATGGGCTATCAGACCAGTAACCTACCAGAACCAGCCGATATAGAATAAAAGTGACACAGAAAGCCAAGGAAAGTTCTATAAAAGGAGTAAAAGGAAATTTCTATCATAATTTAGGATACCGGGGTTAAGGTTATAGTTCAAACATTGAAGATGCAAAAACGAAATTGGGCCGGTCATGTGGCTAGTTTAAAATATGGAACATGGACAAAGGAGACAACACTTTGGTCACCACGCATAAAAAAAAGAAATCAGGGACGAAAAAAGATGGGACGATGACATGAGGCAGAACTTAATTAGTATGAACAAAACAAATGAACTTGGAAGAGTAGAAAAAATTGGAAGAGGCCTTCGCTTAAACTGGACCTGGTTCTAACAACTAACTGAAGAAAATGAAATAAAATATTTTTCCTTCAGAAGGGAGAAAATATTAACTTTCCTCCCTACTTTAAAGGTAGGAAAGGATCCCATTACAACCTAGTTGTGAAAATCGTGGCGGAAAGTAAAAATCGTGGTTAAAAGTAACAGTAGAACACTCTTATTATTCTTCAAAAATCAGTGTTGCCTGTTTTGTAACTAGTAGCAGTTTTTTTTTAATTGAATGACTCGACTGGTTAAAAGCTTTTTCAAAAAATATTAGAGAGTTTAAATAACACGTACTTTTGATAGCCGTTTTATCGTCATTTTAAAATGTCGTATGACTTCATAACTTAGTTTAAACAAGACTTACAAACGAGGTAGGTTACGTATTATCAGGTTATATTTATGTTTTTGTTTTCTCGTATTTTAGAGATAAACACAAATTAATTAAATATTATTCAGTTACTGGCCGGATCGGTGCGCTTCGCGCTCCNAGGGATAGGTGGGATCTTTGGTCGAGGAGTCGCAGTAAGAGTTTGTACCGTCTGTTAGTGTCCGTACGTTTAGTTTTGGTGTGCAGAGCCCAAGTCAATCGTCGGTCAAGATGGAGGCCTTGGTATCTTACGGAAGAGGATTGAGGGATGACTCCTTGGTTGAGGATGTCTGGAGGACAACAATTAGTTAACAGAATATTTTAAAACGTAGTATATAAAAAAACCTTTTTAACTCGTAATTATTTTATTATTATCTTCTTGTATTTATGTCTTATTTATATGTTTATAGTCTGGTTCACTGGCAAACAATACTTTATCAGAAGTTTGTTTATGTGTTTTGAGAGTGTCAGACCTATACAGGATAGTTTAAAGTAGACTTTTAAGCATTTTAAAATGCACCACTTAAACAATACTACTTTCAAAGTACTACTTAATAAACAATACTGTGTTGCCTGCGGACCCTTGCTGTGTGCTGATTTACTTGACCTGTTTGTTATTATTGTATAAAGAGAATGGAGACGTTGGCGAAGGTCGTGCTGTAATATTTAAGATTGTATTTTGAAAGTTAGTGTTTGTCCAGGACAAATCTTGTAACTTAGATTTGACCTACTTCCTGACTACCTAGATAGTTGAAACTTGCAACGATTATGTATTTCTAATGACAATTAAATAATCATCCACTAGTTTTACAATATATTTTGTATTCGCTGATAAATCAGTAAGCCTCTGATACATTTTGTCTGTAAAATTCATAATCAATTGTAAGTAACGACAAGAAGTGACAGGCAAGTGAGTATTTCTGTATAAATAACTTAATTTTAAACGGTTCGTTGAAGTGCAGAGCAAGCTCGATTGGAACCCTGATAGTAGCACGCCTTTGGACACTCGCTGTCGCCCACGCCTTGCGCCTCATCCACTGACTGCCTATCTATGCTATGATTTATCTTTGGTTCTTCTGAACCGATATTTTATTTGGTCACATTTTATTATAATTACATTTCACATCAGTACACACACGACTTCACCATATAAATATATTTTTGAGCTAAGCGAAGGGAAGCTCTTATACTATACTTTGCATTTGGTTGGAGATGGATACTCCTCCTGAATGGCTGAACCGATCAGCACAACATTCTGCACGGTCATAGTGACGAACCACAGGAAGGTATAAATCTGAAATGGTCCAAATTAGTACACAGGGGTACGGGGTACGGGTAAGGGGTACAAAAATTTAAATAATATAGGTATGCCCTTCATGATGAATGTCACTTAATCCGTTCACATAGCACTGCTCAACTTGTATAATTATCTATAAATAATTTTATATTTAATCTTATAAAAGATACATTATGGTGTACAAATCTCAGATCGAATTTTGTAACTTAGTCTGCGGTTCAAAACTATATTAAATAATGTAAAAACATTAATTTTACTTGTATAAAATAAATAAAAAATGATGGAAATAACAGTTAAGGTTGATGTGAGAATAATGATTTCGTTAAAAGTAACCATTAAAAGTTGAATTATAAGTATAAATATAATATATTATCTCTTGTATATAAGGATGTAGAAAATTATTATAACTGTTGTAAAAGAATCTGTTAGCAATTACAAAACGAAACTATAAAAAATAATAATAAAAATTTAAAAAATATCTTCACATTTATTTTTAGTCTTTCTTATTTCCCAGCCCTTCATCCTTTGTGAGAGGAGTCATAACAATGTAAAAACATACCAAAATGATAAGAAGTACATAATTCAACTTTATCCAAAAGAAACATATAGAGATTCTTATAGATAAAAAAAAAGAAAAAAAAAAAAAACGCAACACACACGAAAATGGAAGGAGGGGTATTTTCCATGAACATACCCCATTTAATTTTTCCAACAACCTGGTAGTTCATAAAATATATAAAGGGATAAAAAAAAGAATTTTTAAAGACACTTTCTTAAAAATTCTCTCATTGACATTGAATTCTCTCATTGAATCATAGAAAGTGGAATATTTATTCTGAGGTAAGCCTTAAATGAACTGGTCAAGTGTATGCTAGCTAGCACACAGCGAGGGTCCGTAGGCCACACTTGATTGATGGTGTTTTTTAAAATGCTAAAAAGCTTACTTTGAACAGTTCGAATTTAAAATTTCTTTAGTTATTCGAATTTAAAATTTACCAATTTATATTCTTTGAATTTATTCAAATTTGCACAGTTTTATATTTTCTGTGAACAATATTTTATTTATTGTCCTTATTTATATTAGTTTTATTATTTTTATTTTGATTTTTAGGGTCCATAGGCGAAACCAAGGACTTAGTGAGTTAGATGTTGGTGTGAAAAGTGCCCCCCCCCCNAGCCGGATCCGTGCGCTTCGCGCACCTTATCCGTCTAGAGTCTAGAAGTTGGCGCTGTGTGTAAATAATAATAAAAAAAAAAATATATATATATATATCTTTGTTGTTACATAAATTCGTATTTTAGTAAATGTAGGTTATATTATTTTTTATGCATTTTCAATTATTCTATTTTATACTACCTTCAATTTTAGTTACAATGAGTCTATGAATCAAATTTAAGATCTTTAAATCCACTGGAAGCTAAGATAATAGAATCTGATTGAATCCAAGATGGCGGCCATATGTTGAAGTGGAAGTACCTTTAATTTTCTTTTTTGGCTACCATAGGTCTGTGCACCAAATTTCACATCTCTAGGTCCCCTAGAAAGCTGAGATAATAGAGTTTTAATAAATTTAAGCTCGGAGTTATAATTCAATACAGTGGCCAAATGATGAGTGATAGTACCTTTAATTTTCTTTTTTAACTACCAGTAGTCTATTACTACGTTCACTCATCGTTTTGAAAGGGTTTCGGATCCAATTCGTTTTAAAAACGATCCGCGTTCTTACAACAAAAAATACAGGTGATCGAAATATTTGTTTTCGATATTTCATAACGGTGACGTCACGAGTAAAACCTTCTTTCTTGTTACCTAATAAGTCCGCGTATTTTTACATTTTTATTTACAAGCTATTAAAAGTTTTTACAGGTTCTTTATAGTTTTAACTTTTGTTTAATAACGTTTTTGAAGTTTAAAAAAAGAAACGGAAGCTCACGAAAGTAAAGAACTTGAAAAGTGGAAAAGAGTAAAATAACCTGATATCTCGATCCCCTCCGCGACCTGTTCACACGAGCGTTTTGAATTCCGATTCCCCGATCCGATCACGTATTTTTGGTGGAGCGGATCTAAACCGATACGATCCGTCGATCTCCGTTCATACAGCGTTTTGAACTAGCGGATCGTTTTCAAAACCGTTTCCAAAACGATGTGTGAACGTAGTATATGTACCAAATTTCAGATCTCTAGGTCCACTTGAAGCTGAAATAATAGAATGTGAATAAGTCCTAGATGGCGGATATAATTTAATATGGTGGTCATATATCGAAATCAAAATGGCCGCACTTTTCTACTTATAGTACACTTTATCTATGTATTAAATTTCAAACCTCTATGTCAATGGGAAATAGGAGAATTAGTGATCAGTCAGTCACTGTCACTCTTAGTTTTATATATATAGATTAAGTCTTTTTGTAGTATCGTTAAACATTTGAATTATTATTATAGTTACACAGTTATAGAAAGTCATTAGAGAAATCAAATAAAACATAGTTGGAATTAATTAATTGCACATTTATTTTTTTATTTTTTTTATTTTTTTATTTTTTTTTTTACTATAACGTTGCCGACTAAAAACTGATGTAGTTTTTTGTTTTTTTCGATTTACCCTAAAGGATCCACTCTTTAAGATAATTACTATAAGATGTTATAAAACTTTTTTATTGTTTTTAAAAGTCATTATTAAAATGTGAAAGGTATTACAATTTGTAAATTTAGTTATTAATTCCTATATAAATATATAAACGAAATCTGAGCTGAGGTTTTATTTGTGTTTATTTTCTCCCTTCTATAGGAAAAATCTTGTACGTACCACGGGAGCAAAAGTCATGGTACCCTCGCTATAATTATCTCCCTCGGTTACGCCTCGGGATTGAACTTTATATCCCTCGGCTGCGCCTCAGGAAGCAACTAAATAACTGTCTCGGCTACGCCTCGGGATTTAGACAGTATGGTTCCCTCGGCTACGCCTCAGGATCCAACCAAAACGCTCAGGGTGAAATGACTTTGTTTTCTCCCTTGGTGCGTAAATAACTAATCGGTTATTATTAGTCTTGTTAGAGGTCGACCAAGAAGTCATGAACACGGAAGAAACTAAAAGCTTAGCTTCGTTTAAAGTCGGGACTTCCGAGTATTGCCCAAATCAGTATAGTCGGGTACTATTCTAGTTGTCAAATCTCATGAATAACAACAGGAAGGTTTCCAATCTGTTAGGTTTCCTGTTTTGTTTGTTTTATACAGTACCAGTTCGAGTTATAGTCACAACTGTCCTAAACGATTTTCGTAAGATCCACAAATCCACGGGATGATGCAAATACGAAGGACGCTACAATTAACGGGGACGAAATAAAAAGTTAGATTAAGTTAGTTAATCAAACTAAAATAAAGAGGAACAATCAATAAATAATAATATAAAGATTTTATCGTATAGTAGAAGTGATTTCTTATCAGGTACAGTGTTGCCTGTGGCAAAAAATATAGAAGTTAAAAAAAATAAAATGATTAATAATCAAAGAACAACACTGTGTTTTTTGACAGTGATCTATTTTATTAAAAACTGACTGTACATGACGACACTAGCGCACTCCTAAGATTTCCATGACTTCTTGATCGACCTCTAGCAATAGGCGAAGTACTATCGGTATATATATTAAATTTATGTTATTTTTTTACAACCAGTACATTTTTTGAACCAATAAAGAGGCTTATTAATTTGTTAGTTATCTTTTAAACTTCAAACTAAAGTACACTCATTTTGTGAGATGTACGAATAAGTAAAAAGTAGTTCAAAGTTAATTAAATTTAATTCATGGAAAAAAAAAAAAGTATAAATATGCAGATTTAATTTAAATTATTATAACGAAAATTGTCATGTTAACATGTATTCTAAATGATAACTGGAAGACTTGGCAATTGTAAATCTATTGGTATTAACTATATTCAGCCACGTCAAAAAGGATTTAGAGTTAGACGATTCGTTTCCAACAAGATAAATCCAGATTATCACTGCTGCTGCTTCGATTTTTCAAATATTTAATCCTTTTATTAAATACAAATTTTGTACATACAATTCAATAAGTAATAATAATTTAACAATATCTATCCACTAGAGAACAATAGTCTGGAGTCTTGTGCTTTGAAGAGAGAGATTACACAATTTACTTATTGTTTACGCCAGTTTGTATGCAGAGAAGAATTATTGTTTTGTAAAGTTTTGTTTTTATTTAGATAAGGTCGATAGGGCACTGAGATAGCGTCTCATCGGCAATCTCGCTTTAGTTGGCTTCTAGACATGGTTTCGAGAGGTCAGACTGACGTTTTTATAACCTTCCGTTTTTACTTTATTATTTTACGTGAAGTTATTATCTTTAATCAGTAACTCCGCAGTTCGGTGGCTGAACTTTTATTGCAAACGAAAGTGTTTTATTCCGCGATACGTAGGTACAGAAGACACCAAGGGCCCCCCAGCTGCATCCACCAACCTGCGTACCGGCGTGTTGGACTTTCCCGTCAATCCGGGTGAGCGTTGTATGATTTTATTATTTGTTTTAATTATTTCATTTGTACGTAAGTGGCTCGTACACTTATATTTATATTGCTTTACAATAATTATTGCTTCCGAGCTTACCAAAGGTAACGGAAGCTATGTGATCGTTCTGAAGAAAGAAAAAAATGTTATTTATCTTAAATTTTATATCAAAACAGAAATCCGTTTCAGACATCAAGAAAAATTTTTGGTTCCGTGTCTGTCTGTCGGTCTTTCGTTCGATTTTTGCGAACCAACACATCTTCTACAGGTCCAATTTTAATGAAATTTAGGTGGTAGGTCATAATGAGCCTACTGTTGGTCCCATATAATTTTCAACTTTCTGCGCTTATTTGTTTACCTTCTACACTACATACTCATAAACATACAAGTATTTACAACTATATCTTTAAAAGTAATCATCTGATTTTTATGGTTTGTCGAGATTCAATTTTGTGTTATTTTTAGTTTTGAGGCGGGTAAAATTGAAAAAAAAAATAAATAAATAAATAAATAAACTGTTTATATAGCGGATTCTATGATTTTTTTGCTGGGTTATTTGTTTATTAAATTTATTATATGTGCGCTAACTTTTGGTGCATGTTGGAGGCTTTGTTTCTCCAAAAAAATGTTGGTTAGAATCAACGTTATTAAATATTTACTAGAACAGCCCCCAGTCCAGCCTTTTGATTATTTTTATCAAGGTATTTTTATTTTTTAAATGGTCTTTTCTTTGCGTACTATATCGCGAGGAAGCTATGTGCCACACTAATTGGCAGATTATTTTTAGTAGAATTAATTAATTTCACATTTATTTATGTTGAAGGGTTTAGGGCGATTAAAAAAAAAAAAAAGATATGTGTATTTAATATTTCGATTAGAGCAGTATGAATGTACAACATACATGGTAGAGCGTTTACAACCGACTGGTGAGCCATACCTCTAGTATGGTATCTAGTAGCGCCGCACTCTGGAAGATTATCTTCCTTTAAGTGGCAAGGCCTTTAAGCTTCGCAACTTGAGTGAACCAGAAGTCTATTTAACTTGGGTCTGGAAACTCGATAAGTATTTTTTCTCCCCGCGTTCCCAGACGTATTTTTCAGCAATTGCTTCGTAAGGTATCAGGAATCCAATTCTGCAGGCAATGTAAAACCTCTACCAATTGTAAGATGGCCGGCCAGGTGTCAAGGGCAAAAGGTCGTTGGGGTAAACGGAAGTAGGGGAAGGCTGCAACTAATAGAATATGAAACTGGTATTTGAATGATTTAACAGGACATGACTAGGGAATCCAATCCCGGGATCCCGAGACGATTTACTCCTACGGCAATCCCGGGATTGTAAAATAACAATCCCGGGATTTCGGGATTTGTAAATTTTTACGTTTTACGGTATTTTGACTAGTAAAAGTACTGTTTAATAAAGAGAATAATAGATTTTATAAATAATAACATAATTTATTTATAAATAGGGAACTAAATAAATAACCAAACAAATTACTCTTATAAAGATTGCACTAAAGAGTAGTAAGAGTAGACAGACTTCTGTGATTTGTTGACTGCGAAATGTGGACTAAAGGAGGTATCAAATAATTCAAAAACCTAACAGCATTTTTTTATGAACATTTTAAGTATGCAGATTTTGTTGCTAAAACGTATTACGGGATAATTAGTTGTTTTCATTAGGTATATCTCTTACTTAGGATACATATTAATAATTCATTATTTTATTTTATTAAGTATTTTTTTTTTA
>KZ651268.1:624804-634960 GCA_001010745.2 Gerris buenoi | reverse complement strand
TTTTATTGTACATTTTAATCAAGTAACCTCTCACCTGATTAGCAGGTTTTTAATTGTTAGATTACTTTGTTATAAATTATTATAATATGTTAGTTTATGTTATTTTATGTATTAGAGTGCCTCACTTGTGGTTTTTAACTGTTGAGGACTCATTAAAAATTATTAATAAATAAATAAATAAATAAATAAATAACGAAATGGCTGAAAATAGTGGTGATGAATGAGCATTTCATGGTTTTCACGAGCCAGCACCTCATTATAATTGCACAATTAACTTATTTCAATGAATGCCTAAACACCTCCTGAATGCACAGTCATGCTGGATATCAATAAGAATTTGAAGACGTTTGTTGGACGATTTAAATGCGATAGGTAGTTAAAATTGGTGGCTAGAGCAGATTAAATAGCGCCCAGGAAAAATATAACTGAACCCACCAAAAGCTAGCTCCAAGGAAGAAATTTTGGCAAATGGACAGAATATTATTAATAAATAGGATTCAACGAAGAGACGAGTAACCTTATATGACTACTGTAACGCAGAGTGAAGAGGGTAGTCTCTTAAATGAGATCTGAAATTTTGAAGAGATTACGAGACCGCAGCATTTTTAGGACTGAGATCAACCTTTGTTGTGAAGGATAGACCTTTTAGGGCTTATTCTCGCACTAGTGGGCATACAAAGGCTGTATCACCAAGAGGCTTTGCAGAGATTAAGAGGGAGAGGATACCATATTTCCAGATTGTATTTCTATGCTATAACTGTTCCAAGACTTCATGTCTCTAAAGATTGTCCTTTACCTAAACGAGGGATAAGATGTTTCAGGTGAAACTCGACATCTCATGTGAGGTCCGAGTGCCAAGCGAGTATTCCTTGCTTAAAGGCTAATAAGGCCTGACGCACCAAAAATGCTGCGGGTGCAGAAGTTGTCGCGGAAATGATGAAATACTAATAAATATCAAGTTAACGTTAAAATTTATGGCCAAGCAATAGAGATGACTGGACTGTTCGATCCTGGAAGTTCGACATCAATCATCATAGAAAGTACACTGAGAAGGACGGGATTGCTATGTGAGCCTCACGGAAGGAAGTTATTTGGTTATGGGAGTTTAAAAGAGTGCTGTTGACGTTAGTGGTCGAGTTGAGAGAGAGCTAAAAGTGGATGAAGTTAAGGCGACTGTTGAACTTTTTGTAGCACCAGAAAATGTAGAGTGTTACCATTTAACTAGTGGAAACTGGATTGATCTACACAAATTGAATTCTTGAATATGAAAAACAAGCTAATTATAATTTATAAAGATCAATTTTCTTTTGGCAGCATGGATTTAAAAGAATTTATGAAACCGGGTGTGAATAACTTAGAAGTCAGGAAGAAGGAATGTAAATTTGTCTCAAGATAAATATGTGACGATTGGAGAAGTTATAGAGAAACCATAGAAGAAGGAGCTGTGAATCTCGTTTGTTCAAACCAAATTTGAAGACGTTTCTCATTCAACTCGAATGAGGGACCATCAAAGGACGACGAATGACGGATATCAAAGAGTTACCAAGAGGTAAATCATATAGATGATCAAATACTGAGAGAGATGAAATTATAAGCATTGAAGAGTTTAAAGATATAGGGATAGTAACGAAGACGGAATCCTGTTTTAGTAGATAAAAAGGATGGAACAAGACGTTTAGTGGTAGATTTTAGAAGGTTGAATTGACAGATAGTAAAAGAGAACTATCCAATGATTTTAGTATCTGGCGTGTTAATGAATATTGGAGAGTAAAACTGTGAGTTAGCCATGAATATCTGTTATCATCATATTCTATAGAATGAAGGGGCATAGGTAAGATTGTATTTATTACTCAGAAAGACAATTCAGGGATAGAAATAATTGTCTTTGGATTCTCGAATGCACGAGCGGAGTAAATTAATGGGATGGAAAAGGTGTTAGGTCCTTTTATAGGTAAAGTGTTGTTTTATCACACCACCTCTTCACTATCTATCCCGCTTCCGTCTCTATCTATTTCTATAATACATTTATCTATAAACTTATTTTTATTTTTCTTTAAATTTAACTTGCAGATACAAAACTTATTGCTAGCAAATTTTAAAGGGTTAAGATTCATTTTAATTAAAAGCCTTTTTTTTATTATTTTTTTTTTTTTTAGAATATCTTTTATGTTATTATGTGAAACCAATAAAAGGCGATTTTATATGAATTTGGATCCGATCTACTTTTTTGGTGTTACTAAAGTGGCCTCCGAAGTGAGGAAAAGTTTCGAGGTACCGTACCCGATTTTTTTTTAATTAAATTTCCTTATCATTTCGTGCCATCAAGATTTTTTTCTCAGGTTTAAGTTCCCCGAATGTCACAAATAAATTTATTTTTATACAATTTAACCAGTGATTATTTATTCGTAGAATAAAACAGATCACTTAGTGATTATTTAATTAGAATTTAAGATCAAGGTTTAAAATTATTTGGTTACACAATTTTTAGGGTTTCGTTGGTAAAACCAAAAAAAAGAAACCCTTATTGTTTCGTTCCTGTGTCTATCTGTCACTCTGTACGGTTCCAATAACTTTTAACCAAAAGAGATAAAAACACGAAACTTTCCAGTATATTTATTTCCGCCCATTTTATGGAAATATACATTTTCAAGAGATAATTCTAATTATGTATTTTCTTTTCTTATATGAAATACTTTGTTGGCGGAAATTATACCTCATTTTTAGAGTATAAAAAGCTATACATATTTTAGATCTTTGTTATATTTCTTCAATTGTTATACTTTTTTATTTGGCGTTCCTATTTCATTTATATACATTAAACAGTTGATGATTCTGTCCTTTATAATTTTCAACATATTATCAAATATGGGCAAATAGTCAAATAGACATGGGCCGATTTAGTTTATGCATCTTAATTTATTACAATGAGCCTAATTCCATCGGCAAAAATCTGGGCCCAGCTTATAATCGGGCCGTTATAGTGTTTAAATTTTTAATTCCATCGTCAAAAATTCGGGCCAAGCCGAGAATGAGCCCATATAATATACATATTTACAGAAAATTCGAATGAGTCTGTCATTACTGTTTGTTTGGCTTTAAATGTATGGCGGGTCCAAGGTATGTAATCATAATTTCCGGGCTGGAGCACACAAGGATTTTTATGGGATAAAACACAAGGGGAAAAATATGATTTCTTAATCTTAAAGACAGAGCCCAAATAAGCAACTAGCGATTGCTATATTACGTATCTATAAATAATATTCTCGTAATATTGAAACATTCTTAGGTGAGGCCACCAGTAAAATTATCTGATTTTTTTTATAATAGAAATATTTGAAATAATTCTTTCCATAATAAAAAAGGAATATTAATAATAAAAAAGAAAAAAAAATGGACTGTTGTTGTTTAGGATTCTATAACCGAAAAATGTATTATTATATTTCTTTAGTAAGCATATAAATGAATAAACTTTGGTTTCAACGAACTTTGAGAGGAATGATACATTAGGTGCAAAACTTTCTTGGATTATTCTTCCTTTTCATACATTATACTCTCGTTATTTTAAAGTTATCTTATTCGTTTTTTTTTTTAATCTCATTGAATTATTTTACATTTTTGGTAAAATTATATTTATAAATATAATAAAGGTTGCATTTCCTTACTTTTTATTTAATTTATTACTTTTATTTTTTTTTAAGCAAACTATTTTTTTACATTCTCATATACTTATTTATGTAATAATCATATACATATTTATTAGAAGTATTAGCATGATAGACTTTGATGTTGAGGAATTAATAATTTCTTAAAGTCTCCCGAATCCAAAAAATTACTATTTGAAAAATGTCTAAAAAAAATCGTCGTAGGTCCTATTGGGCTGATTTCCATGATAAAAAAAAAAAATAAAAATAATAAAAAAAGTGAAATAAAGGAATTTGATCTAAATTGGGTATTACCCTAAAAACATATGAAAACAAATCTCACACAGATCTGATGATTTTGATTAAAAAAAGTTTAAAAATCTAGCCAATTAAAATACCAATTTATTCGTATCTTTGTTTCTTGGAAAAATATAGTTTTCAAGAATTCCGGAAAGTTTCCTATGAGGTAATAATAATTTTAAATAACATATTCATTAACTAGATATTATGGTATTTGATTTAATAATTTTATGAATATATATAAAAAAACTTTTGTTACTATAATAAGAAGTAAAAAATATACAAGTGTGTTTAATGAAATTAAGATAGTTCTACTTTTAATATGAAAGCTGGATACTAAGAAATTTGGGGTATTATTATACTTGGAAACTATAAGTAATAGAATCATGATAAGCTGTAGGTGATAGCCCTAATATTGCCTGAAAAACATGATATATTTGTAATATCAGTGGATAAATGCTTCGGAAAAAAGTAAGGTAGAAAGGTTGATAAATGGCAATGTTATCCGGAAGTGTGGGCTGTCATCCCCACTCTCGACCCCATTAGCTTGTCTGCTGAAGCGATACTGGTACAAACTTATTGAGCCATTCTTCTTATGAAAGACATCCGAAGCGTCTCCATTGTCAATTTACTTGCCTATTTCTACAGGGACCTTATGAGTCCGAAAAGAGTTTTTCTGCTAAGGCAAGGCAATATCTCTTCATTTAGACAACGTTCAGACAGTTTGCCATCCAATCTATTTCAAGACTGCGTCTCTTTGCGTGGACGTTTTTCACCGAAAGACATCTATTGTCTATGTTGCCCTTCATGTTTCACCTTGGGTTTAACCTCTCCAAATTTTTCAGAAGAGGATTAAAAAACAATTTATTTAACCTATATTTCTTTCACTACATATATCTAATTTTTGTGTTCGTTCATAAGTTGGACTAGGGACCTAAGTTTGAATCATATAACATATGATATACAATAAAAATAAATTAAAACTACAATGAATATCACATATTCACAACATGTAGTAACGCACCAATAACGTACAACCATTCAATTATGTGTAATGGTTAAAAATTAAAAAAAACTTATGTATAAATTGCTAATACTAACTAGATTTATTGCTAATACGAATAATAGATAACTGCTTGAAAGTTTTACAAAAAATTATACATATAGTTATTATCTGACCAAAAACAACTTGTGTGGTAAAAAAACACCCCGCCAAGTCTGTGGTTCAAAAAAGTTGTAAAATCAACTTTCTATCCCATCAAGTGATGTTGACACTTTCTCCTGACTCATCACTATCAACATAGATACTTTTCAGCTTCTTCTCCTTGGCGGTGGGTCACGCGATTTCCTAAAACTGGAATTTTAATATTCTTCAAACACCAATACAATTTCTTGTTTCACCTTCACATTTGCCAAATGAGGTTTGTGTGGAAAGATGGTTGTGCGTGGAATACAACCAGTTAACATTAGGTAGTACTGGAGGCACATCGCCAAGGAGAAGAAGCTGAAAAGCTTCTTTACTTGGCGGGATAGAAAGTTGATTTCACAACTTTTTTGGACCACAGACTTGGCGGGGTTTTTTTTTACCACACAAGTGGTTTTTGGTCAGATTTCATGACTTTTTGTACGGTTCCTAAGGAAGGATTCTCTAAACTCTAAACTGTTTATTCCCACACATTAGAATCAAATAAAAGTGAAGTTAAAAGCTTGACAAGTTCTATAGAGAGGTCTATTGGAGAACTACGAGACCTATGACATTAAAAGACTTATCATTCTGATATAGAAGTATAGAAAACATAAAAAATAAGATAATAATAATTATAAAGTAATAATATATAATAATAATAATAAATAATAAAATAAAATCATAGAAAACAGAAATATATGTATTAATAAACAAATTCCCCCCCCCCCCCTTGAACTCAAGAGAATAAGGTTGAACTAAACCCTGAACCTATAATACTAAGTTCAAAAGATGAACTCGTAAATAGAAGTCATTCATAGGTCATGTGACAAGCACGAAACTACTACTCAATACACTGCTGTACCTCTGCTTAAGGGTGGTGGGGGGGGGGTTGAGTTGAGGGGGGATGCACTAGAGCCTTAGACGAATACAAAAAGCCCTCATTTATTGAAATCGGTTAAGTAGTTTAGGCTGTAGGTGCGTCAACGTTAGAGTGACTGCTCGCTAGCTTGGTTTCTCGCTCCTCGTTAAGCGTAGGAATGAGCTATCTCAATTTTTTTTAATCTAGGAATGCACTAGGGTTCTAGAAGAATCTAAAAAGCCCTCATTCATTAAAATCGGTTCAGTAGTTTAGGCTGTAGGTGCGTCAACATAAAATAAAGGAAGAATAAGAAGAAGAAGCCATCAAAACTACCATTTTCAAACCTATTTTTCTCTACTTCTACTTGGCCGATTTTGACATTTTTTTATTTTTAATCTACAGGACACGGCGTACAAAGATATTAAAAAATTATTTAGGTAGCTTGTACGTAGTTCACGCTGCAGACCCTCAAAAACCCTAGTTTGTCACCTACAGTATATATACACTGACAGCTTTTGTGAAATTTTGATTTTTTGACTTGGCGGGGCGGAACGCTGCTGAGTTCTTAATTATTATCATAATTAATTAAGAATTATCATAGAGTAAATATTTTTTTTCCTCTATCTTATCATATTTATTCAACTTTACTGATTTTGACATCCGAATATAGAACCATTTTCTCCCTTTCGCCGTTGATCGGATTGTAGCTAGTTTGGACAGCTGAATATACAATTGACTAAAGCTAAGAATAAGAGGAATTTTATATTTAATAAAATTTGATGAAATGTGTCTACGAGCCACAAAGAACTGCATTCTTGCCGACGCATCTTTTTAGTATATATAGTGGTCAGATGATATTAATATAGCCTCCATACTTGGGTTCAGTTACAAAAAGCAAGGTAAACTCTGTCATTTATTCTAAACGAATAAAATTTGTTTATTTATATATGCCTAAACAAACACTACCTGTCTTTACAAATGTGTGTTAATTATATTACTTTTATTTTTATGGTTATCTCTGTGTTTATATTTTCTTTTTATATGGAAGCGAATGTTTTTTTATATTTTACTGTAACCCTTTTGTATAAAGTTTGTACTTTAAATACAAATATTCTTTCATTTATTCATTTATATATATTGTATATATTAAAACAGAGGGACAATACGTGAATAAAAGTCCTTTTGTATCACTAAAAATGAAAAATGGTTTAAATGTATGTATGATATGTTTGAATAAATAATGGTACTATCTATAATAAGTTTATTGGAGAAGAGCAGAATTATATCTTACCTCTTTCGTTTTCGGAAAGAAAGGCTCTTAAAACTACAGCGCAGGAAAGAAACACGGTGTTGATTTAAAGAGAGGGTGAAGAGTAATATTTCTTAGTGGCTGTATATGAAGGGAAGGAATGAGGCAAAAACCTAGGTAAGGTAAGATATATATGTTTGGTTGTGTGGCGGGGAAGTAACGAGGATCCTCTGTCCTAAAGCCACCCTATTCTATCTACTCTGTTCCACTTATCTCACGACCTTGTAATTAGGACAAGTCTTCTAACATACCGTACCTTACCTGTCCGCTTGCCTTCAGTATTTCTCATTGCATCCATAACTATCCTTCTACCTTATTCTCTCTGACTTGTAGTATTCTCTCTAATATATGCTTTAACTATGACACACAATTATTAACGCCGACGATTAGCATTATTAATTTCGAGTCCTTTATTTCACAAAGCGTTTGGTTATAACTCAGCTTTTTTTATGTAGTATATACACCTACTCAAAGACATTTATAAATGAAGGTTATTTATACATAACTATATGATATAAAGCACCATATTTGTGTATGTACTATTCATGACATACTCGTTCATACCTTATAAATGTTTTAATTTATATATATAAATATTTAAAATAAAAATAAATAAATAAATGTATATATTTATATAGATAAATTTTTCATGCTTTTAATTTATGATATTTATATGATAATATTCAACTTTTTTTTTTTTAGCTAATAGAGGTTATATTATTTTTTTAAAAATATCTTTGTATGTATCTTGAGCAATATCATTTCAATTTTGTCTTAAATTAATTGGATAGGGTTTCTTTGTCAATTTTTAATTAATATTCGAAACAAAGTGGTGGGTTCATGGAAAGCTTGAAGTGTTGGAGCGTAACGCTCTTATCTCTTCATCTATCCATCACTTCAAAAAATGATAATAAATTGATAAGCCTTCACTTTTAAAAGCAAGAGAATGTTTGAGTTATAAAAAATATCAACTTTTATTCTTCATGAATACATTATTAGAACTTCTGTTTTATTTTCCTCTAAAATTGGGCTGGAAAATGTCATCGACCAATATTAAAAAACTTCACCTTCAAATTCTTGTTCTATCCTATAACATTTTTATTGATTTAATTTATGCGTAACGTGAGTTAGCGTTGCCCTTCAAATGTCAGCCATTGCACTGACTAATCTAGAATTGGCCATGTTTTTTTCTTTTTTTATTCTTTTGAATATTGTACTTATTTAGGAATTTAGGGAAAGTCAGGTAAAAGGTAGAATGGTAAGAGTTTAAAATGTTATGTCAATAAACTTTGATTCTACTTATCCAAATTCAAGATATAATTTTAACCCTGCAGTGGGCGCGCCGCGGTCCTAAGGACCGCAAAGGCCGTATTTTTGTTATTACTCGTAGGTGTGTGATACTAGAAAAACAAGGCTTCAGGTATGCTTCTTCTGTAGTTTACAGAAGTATAAAACGCCCTCTTCGGTTTGATTGAGTGAAGCAATCAGTCGAAACAGAGCGTTGTTTGAGGTAGAGTCGACTTTGCGGTCCCTAGGACCGCGCCCAGTTACGAAACAATAATTCTGTCTAAAAATGTATAAACAAANTTAAAATAAAAATAAATAAATAAATGTATATATTTATATAGATAAATTTTTCATGCTTTTAATTTATGATATTTATATGATAATATTCAACTTTTTTTTTTTTAGCTAATAGAGGTTATATTATTTTTTTAAAAATATCTTTGTATGTATCTTGAGCAATATCATTTCAATTTTGTCTTAAATTAATTGGATAGGGTTTCTTTGTCAATTTTTAATTAATATTCGAAACAAAGTGGTGGGTTCATGGAAAGCTTGAAGTGTTGGAGCGTAACGCTCTTATCTCTTCATCTATCCATCACTTCAAAAAATGATAATAAATTGATAAGCCTTCACTTTTAAAAGCAAGAGAATGTTTGAGTTATAAAAAATATCAACTTTTATTCTTCATGAATACATTATTAGAACTTCTGTTTTATTTTCCTCTAAAATTGGGCTGGAAAATGTCATCGACCAATATTAAAAAACTTCACCTTCAAATTCTTGTTCTATCCTATAACATTTTTATTGATTTAATTTATGCGTAACGTGAGTTAGCGTTGCCCTTCAAATGTCAGCCATTGCACTGACTAATCTAGAATTGGCCATGTTTTTTTCTTTTTTTATTCTTTTGAATATTGTACTTATTTAGGAATTTAGGGAAAGTCAGGTAAAAGGTAGAATGGTAAGAGTTTAAAATGTTATGTCAATAAACTTTGATTCTACTTATCCAAATTCAAGATATAATTTTAACCCTGCAGTGGGCGCGCCGCGGTCCTAAGGACCGCAAAGGCCGTATTTTTGTTATTACTCGTAGGTGTGTGATACTAGAAAAACAAGGCTTCAGGTATGCTTCTTCTGTAGTTTACAGAAGTATAAAACGCCCTCTTCGGTTTGATTGAGTGAAGCAATCAGTCGAAACAGAGCGTTGTTTGAGGTAGAGTCGACTTTGCGGTCCCTAGGACCGCGCCCAGTTACGAAACAATAATTCTGTCTAAAAATGTATAAACAAATGTTTATTTTCTTTCGTTGTGTCGCGGCACAGATTACCCTTTCATGAATAATCCCTATCCTTATCCTTATTTACCATCATATATTAAGCTATCTCTATTCGTATGAACGATTATCTTATATTTTATCATCTATCATCTCATTTATTCTATTTTAGCATGCAATCTTACCTTAAGCAAACATTTATTTACACTTGTATAGAATCACTTAGTTTAAACACATATATCGCCGATTCTTCCGCTTCATTTCTTCTTCTACACTTCTCACACTCTATTCTCATTTCTTCT
>KZ651268.1:569701-597489 GCA_001010745.2 Gerris buenoi | reverse complement strand
TTAAAAAAAAACAACTATTTGGTATTGGTAACAAGCTTTGATGGTATATATTTCTTATCACAGTGTCTTATCACTCTTATCAATTCGGTGTTTCTATAAATATTAATAAGTACTTTTAAGTAATATCCTGCAATTAATCTTTTAATTGACACTAGTATTCTTGAAACAGTTTTTCAGTGCTGTGAAAATTAGTTGAATAAATAAATTTAAAACTTCAAACATTACGTTTTTGGCGGGAAAATTCGATTTGATTTGAAATGGTATATGCCGCTGTAAAATTTGTTTAGGGATCTAGCATCTGTCTTAATGTTCACTGTGTTGTCAATTTTGATTGCTATGTTCAGGGCTTCTAACATTTTCCTCCTATTAATATTATTTTCCCTAGCCAATATTTTGGTGCTCTCAAAATCAAAAGTGTGTTTGGTAGCTGCTGCATGGCTACTAAGGGCTGTGTTGGCATTGCCTTTTTTTTGGTCGTATGCATGCTGCTCTAATCTGTTACTTATTAATTGGCTACTCTCTCCAATGTAGCTTTTTGGACAGTCTTTACACGGGATTTCATATATAGCACCTTTTGTGTTTTCTTTAGGAATTCTGTCTTTTAAATTACTGAACATTATATCAGATTTATTTAGTGGTTTGAAGCCGAATTTTATTTCAGGGCAATCCATTTTGGTCATGAGTTTTGGTAACTGATCAGAAAGACCTTTAATGTATGGTAAGCTGGCGTATTTGATATTCCTCGTAGGTATTGGATTAGGATGTTCATGATTGTCTGGTTCTTTGTTGATTGGATTTAAATTTTTATACCACAATTCCTTGATTTTGTGTAGTGGGTAAAAGTTATCTAGAAGTTTCTTGAATATTATTGGTTTAATGTGTTTCTTGTGTATGTTATCCGTCAATGATAGGGCTTTTTTAATGAGGTTATTGGCGCTGTTAATTTTGTGGTGTGGTGGATGGTTTGACCTAAAATTAATAAACCTATTGCTTTTTTCTACCTTTTCATACCAAATTGTGGTGAAGTTGCCTTCATCGGTTTTCTTAATGGTAAGATCTAAATAGTTAAGGGATTTGTTCTGTTCTCTTTCTATGGTGAAGTTAAGTCTCTTATGGAAAGCATTAAGTGCAAATAGGAATGGGGCTATGTCTTTTTCTTTAATAATTAAAAATAAGTCATCAATATATTTGACTAATAGTTTCGGTTTATTATCCATATTGGTAAGAACAGAATCTAGTATATAATTAAGGACAATACCACTAACATTGACCGATATGGCCCCCCCCATCGGTATGCCATGCTTCTGCGCGTAGTAATCTTGGTTATATTGAAAAGTTCCATTGTTTAAGATGAGTTGTAGACATTCAATGAATAAGTTTTTGTCTTTGATGGTTGTAAAAGGGATAATGTCTTCCCATTTTTGTCTAATTATTTTGTAAAAAAGTTCTAATGGAACGTTAGTGAATAGGGAGACCACGTCAATGGATATCATGACCTCTTCATCAGATATGGTAATATCTCTTAATTTATCTTTAAGTTGTAGCGCATTTATTATGTCGTATGGGTTGTTCCGATTCAAATTATCTAGGGCGGGATTAATAAATTTTGCAAAATTCTCTAGGGGAGAGTTAATTTGACTTATAATTGGTCTTAAGGGGATATCCTTTTTATGAGTTTTGGGGAGCCCATAAATCCGGGGACAGTAAGTATTGTTATTATTAAGGTTAGCCCGTTTATGTTTGTCTATATATTTATTTTTAAATAATTTGTCAATAATAATTTTATATTCTTTTTTTATTTTATCCGTTGGGTCTGTTCGTAATCGTCTGTAAGTATTTTTATCATTCAACAATTCATTCATCTTATCTTTGTACATAGATAGTTCATGAATATATATATATATATATATATACAGAGAGAGAGAGAGAGAGGGAGAGAGAGAAAGAGAGAGAGAGAGAGAGAGAGAGAAGTCAAAATTTAATATTTACGTATAGCGCTCAAATGTGTAATTTTTTTTATAATTTTCGAGTGGGATATCAATATATATCTAAACTTTTTTTTGAAAAAATAACCCTTGATTATTCTCGGAAATGGCTCCGACGATTTTGATTAAAAAATTCCAACGATATAGGTAAGCCATTTTCCCAGGATTAACTTAGTATTGAGACAATAGCTTTAAACGTGGACGGAGAGAGGCCAGGTTTGATTCCCCGCCGAGGAAAAGTTATTATTATGATAAATTTTGATGAAATGTTCAACAATTATTAAAATTATTTTAAAAAAACAAAAAACTAATTAATGGAAAATACTCAGCTATGTAATTATTATCAATATCTCGGAAACTAGATTTTTCCCGGGATAGGGGCTTAGATTGTTATTTTCGCATTTAAATGGACTAAATTTTAGAAATTTTTAATTAAAATCGTCCAAACCGTTTTCAAGAATTCTTTTTTATCACGTTTTTTCCAGAGTTTTTGGGACTCTAAAGTCATATTGAATATAAATAATTCACTCTTGCCACAGTTTAATTCATTGATAAATATCTCTATATTGCACTTTTTAATTACGAAGCAGGTATCTTACAAAGCACTAATCCGATTTGGAGAAATGTGGATTTTGAAAGTAGCTCTCTGACAATCTCATATTAATGTCAACCGCCTGTGCATATTTAATACTACCACACCAATTGGTAGACCATTTTAAATTATTATTATTCGCTTGCACAATGTTTTGTAAGTGGGTAAACAATGTTTTTAAATTCCTGTTTATAGAAAGGTTGGCTTATATTATTTTAAGGGTGGAAACCCTAAATCGTGCTTTAAAAACAATATAGGATCAGGTACATAAAATTTGTTGTCCTTTCGAATGAAAGAGGTAATGGGAAGGGAAGATATACGATGTCACTGCCTTAAATCTCCTTTTAGGATAGAGGTTGTAGAAAAAGTATTTTGTGTAGAATTTTGCAAGTATTTTGTAGTGTATTTTTTTTTACTATTCATTTCTTCTTGGTACAATTAGCATTGAGGATATATCGATTGCACTATTTTAATTAAGTCAAAAAGTTCGGTCCTAGACGAACTTCTTTTTACGCAAACTATTGTGTAAAAAACTGTTTTAAATTATTTTCTTATGGGTTTATTTATTTAGTTGCATAGTGATTTGAGTGATGATTGATTCCTTATTTTCAATCATTGTACTATTTTTTGGATTCTTGATTTCTCCCAGGATTGCTACTTATTTGACTTTGAAAAATATTTGTGCTTAGGAATAATTTAAATGTGTGTATATATTGTTTATTGGGGCCCAATAATTACAAGATTTATTAAACTATCTGACACTCCTTATCTTAAACATTCAGTAGAATAATTCTATTAAATTAAATTATACAATTATAAGAAACAGAAATGATGTAGTTTTTACATGTTCCTAACTATTATATATATAATAAGATTTCATTACTCTTGAAATAGTAATAACTATATTTCCTGTTTCGATATTCCCACGTTATGTGTGAATTTAAACTGCGAGCATTATTGCACAATAAGCTGCTTGTACTCTTTACAATTTATTTTGTTATTGTAATAATTATAGCTAATATTGTTTAATTTAGAAAAATTTATCTTGCATGCTAATGAATATAGAATATATAGTTATAAATATTTGAACAAATAATAGTTAAACCCAACACGAAGTTAAATTGAATATATTTAATACTATAAATAATTGTTGTAACGCCTGTCTTCAAAATATTCTAAGGCAAATTAAAAGGATATTTTATAATTTTATTAAAGAGCAATTTCTTAATATTGTTGTTTCTGCAAGTTAATTTATCACAGGCATTGTAATGTAAAATACTTCCCATGTAACAACTCGAATGTGTTCATTCGAGTACACTTCGCTTTAACTTCTTCACAATCAGAGTCAAAAGAAATGAGTTGCTTTTAGATGAAGAAACGAGAAGGGCTTTTTGTTTTCTAACTCTTTCATAGGAATAAGAACGTTAGGAACATGTTAACAAATTTTACTTGAGCTGTTACCTTAAGGTATGAAGTTAGTTGAAGAGATTTCTTTATGTGCTTAGAGTCGGTTCACAGAAGTGTCCGTTTGTTGTGCTTTCCAGCTTTGTTGTTTCACTATTCACTTAAGTCCTCAACCGCTGCTTGCAGCTAAATATCCATAGTTATGAACTGCGTAATGCTTACTTACACTTCACATCCCTTGTAGTTGTTACATCCCTCCGTTTTATCAGACCATATCTTCCGTTTTTGAGCCACTGATCGCCATCGCCTCACCCCTAAGTGGCGCAAGTAATCTTTAAGATCTTTACCTGGGCCTTCCTTGGATCCTATGTCCTTCAGGATTCTGAGAAAAAAACTGCCTTAACGGCCGATACTCCTTCCATTCGATGAACGTGTCCACACGAAGTCTGCTGCTTTTGATTTCTACCGCTATATCTGCCTAATTTTAAAGATTACCATTATTTTAAAGCATTATTCGGAACATTTTAACATTAGTTTTACTTGTGTTGTACTTTCAGCACTGAAGCCTTATCTCCATATCGTTATTATTTTTTACCTTTACATAATATATACAGCACCTAGTATTGTGATATTTTGTTAATATCCTTATAGTTTTTATCAAGTAATTAATTATGCCTGATTAGTCTTCTACTCTGCTACCAAAGATGGTATCTCCACTGCTCAGAGCCGGAACTGCATTGTATTCATAGCAATCAGAGTACACAGTACAAACAAAGAAACAAATAGAGCATATCGGCACAATAAGTATATTTCCAAGTTTTTTTTGTGTTTTTTTTTTTTAAATTTTTATTAGAAAATTGCAACTACATAATTTAGTGTTATAAGCAATAATGATGTTTGTTTTTACAATGGCATGATGTTGACTTGAAGTGAGGAACTGTCCATTAACAGTACTCACAGATACTAGCATGACTTATTATTACATATATTTAGAAGTTAGACATCGCTCGATAAATCACGAGGGCACTGCCTCTTTAGACGTCGAGGAAGATTTCCGGGAATAAATGGTAATGACAGATTGTGGATTTATGGTCTAGGGTGTTGGGATATGGTGTTGGAATAAGGATTTGTATCGAGATATGGCTAGGTCATGGACGAAGGGTACTTTAAGGTCGTTGTGAAGGATAAAGTTGGAAAGGTAGAAAGAAGCGTGGACTATTATTCATCTTAGGATTTTGGACTGAAGGGACTGGATTCGATAGGAGTTGGGACGCTTTGTGCAACCCCAGAGTTCAATACCGTATGGCCATATGAGCTTAAGTATGGTGTCATTAATGAGTAATTTGTTATGTGTGCTGAGTTTTGATGTATTGTGTAAAATTTTGTAGCGTCTGTTGCAGTCTTGTCGTCTAAGTTCCGTGTGGTGTGCCCAGGTCAAACGACGGTCCAGGAGTAAACCAAGGTATAGGGCGGAACTAGATTGAGGGATAGGAATTTGGTTTAGGGTTAGTGGTTCACATATGCCATGTCTCAAACTAAACGTCACATGGACACTTTTGTTTTCATTAATTCTTATTCTCCACTTCTTGAGCCAAGTTGCCAGAAGGAAGAGGTGTTACTGAACTTGGTCAGATGATATTTTAGGTGATATATTAGATGATAAAATACATTGATCATCAGTAAAGGATGCTAAAGTGCGGCGGAAATGAAAATAGTATTTAGGATTGGACCTAGAATGCTTTCTTGGGGTACACCTGCATTTATAGGGAAAATTGAGGAAGTGGAAAGTTTGTGGGACACATGGTGAAAACTATTTTCTAGAAAGGATTTTAGGATCAGGTAGTAAGTGAAAGGAATGATGCCCTTAAGCTTCCAAAGCAAGCCGGCGTGGCGTGCCAAACCCTGTCAAAAGCTTGCGCTTCATCCAAGAAGACCGCCCAGCATTATTTTTTTCTGTTCAAGGGAGGAGGCTATTATATCTACAACTCTGTGACACTTTTTGACTGTGGAGTGAAGGGATCTAAAACCTAATTAATGGTTCGGAAGTGTTTGTAAGGATGCTATTATAGGATTAATTCGTCGTCGGAGAAGTTTTTCTTAGATTTTCCCCATGTGAGGAAGAAGACTGATTTTTTGTGGAAGACTGAGGGTTTGTGGATCATTATGATTTTTGGCATATTTCCCCAGAAAATGAAATTTTAGAATTAAGATAAAGTTAACATGTGTGTTCGAATCCAAAAGTGTTTTCTCGAATTGTTTGTATTTAAATTTTGCTTGAATAACTATATTTATTTCTTATTTTCTTCTAGATTTCATCAAAATATAAATGACAACGATAAATTTCGTTGTATTAATTGCAAATGTATGAAAATACAAAACATTCGGAAAAATCTTAACAAGAAATGCAATCGAGAAATTAATGTATACTAATGCATAGTAATGGTTTTAAAACATCTATAGTTTGTACATCTACTGAAAATAGCATTCTATACTAGTGTAAAAAAAAACATTTCTTTTCATTATACATGGTTCCGAGAAGCCTTAAAAAAATATTCGATCATATAAAATGTTATTCCGTACTTTTGTGTCCATTCCATATTTATATAAAATGTAAACATTTATAATTGTTTTTTGTTCACATATTCCAAGTAGCCAATGAATTGAAAAGCGTTCCATTTTTATTTATTAACAGTTTATTTATTTATTTATTTTTTTTTTTTTAAAATCGTGTATTCAAAATTTCCCTTGCATTGAATTACTTCTCTCCTAGAACCTTATAAATGTCGTACATGAAAAATGAATTGTTTATATCAGATTCTACATATTCATATACGGCTAAATACGATTTTTTCAACGTTATATTATATTCATTTATACTCATATTTTTATCAAAAATTGTATAAAAAATGTTGTTTTTTTCTAACGTTGTAATGATGAGAATATAAACGAGCAGTACTTTTAAAGATTGATTTATATTTTTTGGAAGTTCAATAATTTGTATGAGTAAAGATCCTTTTAGGACTATGCTTGCACGGGTTTTGATAAGTAAAATCTATTTTCGAAAGAGATAATAATTCTAGAAATAAAATGGCACCATTCCAGGGCTGTGGACCATTAAGAACCAGTTGATATCAGCTCCGTCATTAAAGATTTTATCTCTGTCATGAAGAAGAAAATATGAGTTTAGAATAATTTACTTTCTTTAGGAGTGCCCAAAAATCATTTTCTACAAACTATTCTGGTTATTATGTAATGTAATCGTAAATTGAAGAATAATCTACACTATTATATGTATGCAGTATACTATAGAGTATTACAGTGATAAATGTGGCTAAAAGATGAGTTTATTAAGAAATATACACATATACATATAGCATTTTATTATATATTTTTATTTTTTTTTTAATAGTTTTTAATCCAAAACATCGATTAAACCTTAATAACATAGATTTTAGGTGAAGGGGCTAAAATTAATTTCTTGGCCATATATTTTTCTGAACATGTATACCAAATATAATTGAAATTGACTCAGTAATAGTTTAGGCAGCATCAGCAACTGATTTAGTCTACAGTCTGAGACACATTTTTTTAATCCACTTTTATGGACTCAGGGGAAATTAAAACGCTCAAAGCCATCTATATAGTTCCCATGTATAATATTAGAAAGTACAGCGCATAGACAAAAGAAACAAAAATAATTTTGATTTTAACGCGAGGTAAATTGATTAAATGTGTATCGAGTTCGTATCCAGTTGCCTTGAGCTTAAATGTTCTCACTAAAATAGTTTTATAATTAAAGAATAATTCAAAATATCAATGGTGAACATTTTATAGTAAATTCTTAAGAAGAACACTATAATTTTAATTGTTTTATGCATAATTTGTTATATATTTCTGGCTTGATAAATAATGAAGTGGTGAGTAATTAAACGTAAAATTAACCCCCCCCCCCCCCCCGATTCGCCTCTTTCTTTTTATGAATTATGATGAAACTTTTATTTAATTATATTTTGCTATTTTATAAAGATAATTTTAAGAAACAAATAATTACAAAAAAGTTAAATTATACTAAAGTTTAAATTTGGTAAACAATAAATTTGGTAACCATTAAATTTGGTAAACATCTTAAAATATATTTTACTTACTTCTTTTTAAAATAAATTAAAACTTAATGGTTGTTTGAATGAAATAGATTTGATTGTATGCGGAATGTAAACTTTGTCATTTATTAATTATGTCTATTCACACAAAGTGTGAAGCCAGCGAGGGATTAATTAAAATTATTTTTTAAAGATCCAAACAATTTTTAAGAATATGTAATTATTTTTCCCTTTCAATAATAAGAAATGGGGAAAAATAGAAATATTCTCTTTTCAAAAAAAAAAATTAATGATTTTAATTAGGCTCTATTCAAGTATAATACCTTGTCTTAAATAACCAGAAGTATTTTATATTATGTTGTAAACAATATCGTAATGAAGGATTCAAACTCTGTGTCCCCTCTAATACTTTTATTTTAATTAAATTATCAGAGGGGGAATAGACTGTCAATTAGTTTTGCACGTAGCTTCCTCAAAAAAAAAAAAATAATAATAATGATAAATAAATAAATAAATCATGAGGAATCATCTGTGGGTCAGTCCAATTACAATGACATTCATACAGAACCATATCGGGCCTAATCTGCACAATCCCTGGAAATGTCATCGAAATAGGATGAAAATTGTGGAAGTTATGTGTATAGCATGGATCTCATGTTTGCGCATACGTAAAGGCTACGACTAACTCATTATGATAATGTTCATAAGACATCATCATACGTTTGATCCTCAACTATCCTTCAATTTGAGAATTCGGGAAAATATTCCTTTATAGAATTACTCTTGCTAGTTAATTTTAAGTATTTAATTAATGACAGGATATCAATCAAATATATGTGTACTTATATTCACACAAATAAATATTTTTAATAATTATATAAAAATATACAAAAAAAAGTATAACTGTTTTGCTGAAAGAAAACCAATTTGCTGTAGGTACTTTTTGTAATTTTGATTATATTACTTTCCACTCCTACTAAATACAATTTTTTCATATTTTATCCAATGAATATTGCTGCGATAATTATGATAAATTCAGTTTCCCTTGAGTATTATCTTCATATATATTTTTTTATCTTCAGAGAATAGAATATTCATATACATTTTACAGCTTATTATGAATTCTGTAACATCACTTCCATTTCTCATATTACCTTAAATAAACTATGAAATGTTTATTTTTATTTCCAAACCAAATATTCATGTTACAGAAGAAATAGATATTCATACGTTGTCGTTTTGTTTTTTCATAATTATCAGGGAGTTTAAACAGGATAAATTGACAACATTGTTAGTCTATATTTTGAAATCATTATAGAGATAACAAAACTGTTTTTATTTGAAACAGTCCAAACATTTCCATTTATAAAGGCTATTATTACTACATTATTATGAACCCGAGCCTGCCACAGTTGGTTAAGGGAGTTTTCTTCTAGCAACCAATTTCTCCTGTCTTCAGTGAAGAAGAGAAAACCGACAAGGTCTTGATAGCACCCTTTACAGCGATAATGGCCTCCTTGTTTTCTTCCTCTATAATAATACGGACAGGGCGTGACAATATCGGTTGGTGTACTGTAAAGAAAAATAAATTGAAATATTGGCATTTCCAATTTTTTTTTTTTTTTTTTTTTTTTTTGTGCCAGGGTGGTTCAATAATAAAAAGAGAATCTAATTTTAGAATTAAAATAAGTATATATTATTAACTTTATATTATATTAGTTCATTATATTGTATTATATTAGTTATATTGTATTATATTGTATTAGTTTATTATATTATATTTATTATTAGTTCAGAATTCCTTATTTATTCGATTCCTCATTTATAGATTTCGCTTTGTTTTACTACACCATATAAAATAGTCCTCTAATTTAAAATTATTTTTCTATATAGAGGGGGGTCCAAAGTGCTTTAAGTTAGTTCCAGTAAAAGATGTTACGCCCATCTGATTGTTGAAATATAACCCCCAGATGATCAATTTATTCAACAAAATAGTTATTGCTTCAATAATATCGTCCGTGTGGAATAATATAAAGGGGCCACTTGACTCATCTGTTGTCCATGTTGACTCATGTTGTGCATGTCAATGTTCTTTGAAATTCAAGCCATCTCACGATTATTCGGTACTTGGATTTTAGATCTAATTCTTTACGACGATCCCTACGACATTAAATTAGTATATATATTATTATTATTGACTAGTGTATACCCACCATGTTTATTGAAAGTGAATATGTTTCTTATTATAATGTAGGCCTAGCAATTAAATAAAGTGCTTAACTAATTCTGTTTTAGAAGTCGTCTTAGAATAGAATCAGGACTATATAATACATTATTCATTCCATTACTAAGAATAAAATACTCTCCGAATCTTAATTTGGAGTCTATTTATAAAAAAAAAAAAAAAAATCCTTTATTTTATCGAACGATAAATAACTATTTTTTCATCAAGATTGAATTTAATCTCCATCTTAATTGTGCGTGCAAAAATATAAGTCATCGTGTTAGGACCTCAAAAACAGTCGGGAAGGTAATAATGAATTCGACTATAACAATAAGAAATGTTCCTAAGTAATGTAAATAAATATATGAGAAAGGAAAGGGGGGAGCTGGCATTATTAGGCCCGACCAGAGGTGTTAACCCCGTCCCACTGAGCACAAAACCGCCCATGCTCACTTTGATGCGCCGGCTCGCCCTGTCCACATTTGAGCAAAATAGGGTGAACGCATGCTCCTTCGAGGGGAATGCTTAAGTATATCCCCGCCTTTACTTAATAATTTGATTATTAAACCCGCCTTTAGTTTAATATTAAACTTCCAAACGAAAACAAAGCAAGTGATAATAAATTTCAATAAATATTGAATCTTCACTACATCTCAATAGAAAAACTAATTATACAGGAAGATGCCCTGTGTGAAAGTGTATATTTAATTTAGTTTTTGTACCAATTTATCTTTGCAACATGAAAATTGCCATTTTAGCCCCCTCCCCCAAATTTTTGTAACAAATAACGAAAAAATCATAGTAATTCGTTGTCGAAAAACGAAGAACTGTCTTTAGGGAATGTTTCTTATGTCGCATATTCTGTGAAAAAACCCATTTTATTCAACCAAAACTTAAATATTTATTATTTGAGGAACTGAGTGCCAGGCATTTCGGAGTAGTATCATTGCGTTTAAACAATAAAAAATCATATAAAGCGTATGCTTCACATTAAAATTAATGGTGCATAAGTTATAGCTAAAACAATCTTTTAAATGGCCGCCATATTGATATGGCTGGGACAATTATGATTCTTAATGAGCTTGTCCTATTTGTTAAATTGCCTACGGACCCTTTGTGTGTGCTGAATGCACTTACTTAGCCAATTTATTTAATGTTCTCTTCTAAAGCAAACATACGAGAATGTTATACTTTTAAGGGTGAAATCGATGACCACTTTAACGTTATTAAAGCTGCGAGATAACATTTCTCTTTACATTTTGTGCAATAACTTCAATGGTAACATTATAAGTCTATGGTCCTTTCATATCCTACTATTGTTGGACTAAGGCTACTAAGGCTAGTGGCTGAATGTAAATATTATTGGGAAATCGTTCTGAAACATCTGAGACAAGCTTATTCATATAACAGTCACAATTTCTTTTGTTGTTTATATGATCATGGAAACTGGATATTTATCGGGTGTTTCACATACAGATTCAATAGAATTCAAATAGATCTCCTTTTTACATATAATTCGTCTTTCAGATTTTTTAAAATAAAAATTTATTTTTATACAGTTTTAAGGGCAGGGACCCAGAATTATAGAGCAATATTTGATTTCCTTAAACAGTATATCAATTATTATGGATATCAGTATAGATTCAAACTTCTGGACAGGTCAAATGTTATATAAAATTCGTCAAAATCTTAATCTCAAATTCCGCAACTTATATTCTTTCTCTTTATATTATATTCGCATAATGCGTTACTTTAAAATATAGTTTGAGAAGTTATTGAAATTTACAGCCTCGTTTAAATATTTTGGAAAATTGAACAGGTTGGCCATATATGATTTTGTTAGAGGATTTGGTAGTGGTATATATTTTGGAAATCTAGATAAATTTCTTCTTTTGTTTTTCTTTCTATTTTGAATTTTATTGTAGGTTTTATTTCAGCTACCACCCTTACATAAAGAGATCTTGGAGGATCTGCATTTGTATTGAAAGATAAAAATGAGGGTCCTACTTCTACGCGTTCCTTAAAATTAAACATTTGCACCTATAAAACAAAAAAATACTAAATCAGAGGCTCGTCCTCACGCCACAAGCTGTCGCTATAACGGGCGTTCCGAGATCCTTGGGGAAAAATCAGCATTGACTCCATAACCTAAAATAAAATCAACCTGATTAAGTTGATCAACCTGATCAACTTAATTCTTATAGGTTACAGAATTAAAACCTATAGTAAAATTCAAAATCAAAAGAAAAAATTGGGGTTTCTCTTAACTTCCAACATGAACAATTTTCAACAATACTTAAATAAAACCATTTAACATAATATTTGCCAAATTCCATCCTTTATACTATACCTACATTCTCAAATTGCCGATTGTTATTGATACATTTTCAATAGCAATCTTCATATAATTCTCCATATCATTCCTGCAATGACTTCTCTTGAAGAATAATATTAAAACCATTATTATAAAAAACAGTTTTATTAAATAATTAAAGAGTTCTCTAGAAAATTCTCTAGAGTTCTCTAATATTTATTAAATATTACCTAATTTTAAGTATAAGATAGTCTTTTAAATTACTTAAGATAATTTAGTAATTCATAAACATGAAATATGACTTTGTATGCAGTAACAAAACACAACCTTAACCCTACAAATGTTATCAATACTCTAGTAATATTGACATAAATGAAATAATATTTCTTTAAAAATATAAATAATAATAATATCTTTTGTTTGTGTGTGGCTACCATGGTTAATGAAATTATTATTGTTTTCTGTTAGTGAATTAATGTTGACGTAGTTCTGGAAGAAGAAACCAAAGACCTGGTTTAATTAGGTGACAAAATTCCACCATGTAGTTGCCATGTTAAAGTGAGATTGTGGACATAATTCATAACTTCTAAAACAACCTTCATAATTTTTAAAACAAATACATCACCTAGCCAGTACAAACCTTGATGGCACCACTCTGAAATACCTATTTGCTTGTCGCCTGCCAAAGGAGGCACTAGCTATTGTGGTGGTCATTAACGATGCCTCTATAAGTTAGCCGAAATGGCGGACAAGATCACGGAAGTAACACGACAAACCGTGGGAGCTGTGAAGGCAGCAACTGTCGTGGAGCGAGCTTCGAATATTTATATTTTTAATTTATTTTTTTGTTTTGATTAGCAAGTTATTATTTATTTTCATTATAAAGTAAATGTAGAAATAAATACACTTCCGTATAAGAATCCGAAGAGGAAGAAGTTGTTCTAAATCTAGCTAAGCTAAATGGTAACAGAGCGTGGTTATAGCAGAAGCTAAATGGTAACAGAAAAGTGAAATAGAAGCACATATTCAATTGAATATTCTTGGCACCCTGGTGAGGTTCAAGACAATCGGAAAACAGAAAATAGAAGATCAGCTCCTGGTGAAGTCTGGTCAACAAGGTCACGGAAAGTATTGGTAAGGCCCAGATATTTCAGCTTCTTTCTCTTTCACGGAAACCAAAGAATAAAAAAATAATAATAATGACAGATTTGACTTTTAATGACATTAAAGATAAAATGGAACCATTCAAAATAAAATTACTCATGGTAAATAGGAACATGGACGACTGGATCAAAACTAACATGACAGAACTCAATAATACAAGACAAAACAAACTAATAGGTAAAAACGGACGAGATACCTTGAAAAACGCTTTAGGACATTATCAAAAATTATTTATAGAATTCGAAATAACGTGTCAAAAAAATCCAGTGGGAAAAGAAATGTATAAAACCGAAAGTTACAATATGATTAACCTAATTTTGGAATCGGAAGATAAAATTATGGCAATTCAAAATATTTTAGAGGAAATGACAAGCTATGACAGTAAAAATTCAAATTCGAGCGCAAGCGCTAAACAATTCAACAAATTCGATCTAGGCGTCAATCTACCTAAACTGACACTACCGACATATTATCAATCATTAGATGACAACATAGATAAAAAGGAAGTAGAGCAGAGTCGTAGTACAACCGATTCGTTATTAGTTAGTAGTCAAATAATCCTTAAGAAAGATAAAGAGGAGAAAGAATGTGCATTACAACAAAATTTAGATCAAATTTCTAGTATCGAAGTTCCAAAACAAGTAGCAAAAACAAATGAGAATGAAGAAATAGAAAATCTAGACATAAATCAGAAAACAGTGCCAATCATAACACTCACAACCCAGAAAAGTTCTTTTGAAATAGATATACAAAAATTTAGTTGTCAGATAAAATTATTAAAACCTGCGGCAAGGTGCATAACATTTTTAAACGCATTTAAAAGAAAAAAAATTAAAAGGGGATTATTAGTTAAAAAGGGCTTAAGTAGCGATTGTAATGACTACGCCAAACTACTATGGATAAAAGTAGTACATTACGCAATTTATAGGGATGTATTAAATGGTGAAAACAAAAAGATCAACACACTAATCAATCAACTAGGAATTTATATAGATGAAGTAAGAACACTTAGGCGTAAGGGTAGACTTGAGTACGCAGAATCAAAAAATACAAATTTTATTTTAATATTCTATTACGACAAAACATTGACGCTGTACTCAACAGTCGATCTTTGGTTTACGTGGGAGAGGGAGAAGGAGAAATACTGTCCCCAAACCATTTCCTAACTCTTCATGAAACAAAGCACGTGTTCCACCCAGATCAAACAGCCGTCAACGAGAGAACATATAATCTTCTAGAAAAGTGGAATACGAACCAAAATCTTCCAGGGTGCCTGGAAAACATGGGAAGCCGAATATTTGGCGCAACTGAGAAAAATCCATCAAAATTAGCGGTGGAGGGCCGCGGGTACCGCACGTAAGAGAAGATGAGTTGACGCCCCAACGACATTCCTTCAGAAGTCGCATCAGTCTCAGGTCGTCGGTGGAGTGTCGCGGAGCGAGCTTCGAATATTTATATTTTTAATTTATTTTTTTGTTTTGATTAGCAAGTTATTATTTATTTTCATTATAAAGTAAATGTAGAAATAAATACACTTCCGTATAAGAATCCGAAGAGGAAGAAGTTGTTCTTAATCTAGCTGTAGCTAAGCTAAAGCAACATCATCTAGCAACTATGAATTAGAGTCAGTTAAAAAAAAATGAGGTTAGAGAATTAGATAACTAAAAAAGGCAATTAGTCAATTAACAGTAAAATCCCAAAATAGTGACAGCAGAAGTCAACTAAGTGTACGCTCCCTTGCAAGTGGAAGAACAATAACATGGAAAACTAGAAAGCCAGCGCATGATAAGGCAGCTTGCGCGGTTGACAAAACAAATGCCTACTACAATCGTTTGTTTATAACGGATAAAACATCGTCCCGACGACTTTTAATCGACTTCGGAGCAGAAGTGTCAGTCATTCCACTAACTGCCTAAGTCCGCAAAAACGGGCCAGATAACTTATCTTTATTTGAAGCGAATGGATCAAAAAATATTAATTCATACAGGCAACGTGTGTCATCGTTGGATTTGGGTCTTCGCCGAGACATTAAATAGCCGTTTACAGTGGCCGACTTTAAAGAGGCTGACTTATTAAAGCAGTATGGCCTTATAATAGACCTAAAACAAAATCTACTGGCCGATTCCCACACGTCACTAACAACCAAGGCAAAAATGTGTCTTGTTTCAATTCTATTTGAAATTAAAACAATCGACTAACCCTAACCAGTGAAAATCAAAGACATCCTAATTAAATATCCAGCCGACGCAACACCACATACATTTGCTAAACAAGACACGTCAACGTCCACGCTTCACTAAATCGAAACAATCGGCCCTCCTATCTTTTGCAAACTACGGAGACTATCAGCCCCCAAATATATAGTGCTGAAAGCTGAGTTGTCAATCATAGAACAAGGAATTTGTCGATCATCTCAAATTCATGTGTGTCAATGTAAAGCCCACTACATATGGTCCCGAAAAAAAGTGGAGATTGTCGACCGTGTGGCGATTACCAGACGTTAAATAAGATCACAGTACCCGACCGTTATCCGGTACCAAACATCTGTGATTTCCGGAGCAATATCTACGGATCAACCATCTTTTCCAACTTGGATTGTCACAAAGCCTATCATAAGATACCAGTGATCCTAGCAGACATCGCGAAGACCGCAGTCATCACCCCGTTCGGACTATTCAAATTTCCATTTATGGGTTTTGGTTTTCAGAACGTAGCCTCAACGTTCCAGCGTTACATTGATCAGGTGTTTAGATATTCTTGTTCAAAAGATCCACCGTTTCTGGAATTTTACACTTGCGTTGACTCAACCACATATCAAAGGTTGATTAGTTCCCTTATTTACTTAGCTAAGTGTACATGTCCCGACTTAGCCTCACTGTCAATGTCAGTATACTAAGTTAAATTTAATACCAGGCCCAAAGAACATCATTGTAAGGCAGCGAAGAGAGTTTTCCGCTACTTGGCTAACGCCAAGAACATGATATTGTTGTATAAAAAGGCGGGAAAGCAACTCCGACTGCAAGTAATTGTTGATGTTGACTTGGTAGGCCAAGTTGTTGATAGAAAATCGTGGGGTGGATATTAGTTCAGTTAGTAGGTGCAGTAGTTTAATTCCATTAAGGTCATTCAAGTCCAAAATAATAAAAATTAAAAAAATATATATATATTTTGTTACTACATTTTCACTAAAGCTAATCCTCCAACAAAAAATTGCACTAAATATGAGCCCAAGAAACATATAAGACGGAATAAACGTTAAGCATATTTACTACAGACTTATTATATCCCGAAAGAAACTTACATCGTGAGCATTCTGAATTTTTTTTTTTTTATATATATATATATTTTGTAATTACATTTCCTCAACTGAATGCAGATAGTTTTTTATTCTTACACACTTTCAATTAGATTCACATGGTTTTCCAGGACCAATTTTCTAACCTAAATATAACCCACTTCCAGACTATCTAGAAAGCTGAAACTTGCCCAGATTACGATTTTCCGAAGGCAATACAATTATCAGTCATCAGTTTTATTAATATAAATGTCCATGGGTTAAAATAAAAAAAAATGTGACAAGCGCGTCAAGTGACAGGTAAGTGACGTTATATCTGTTCAAATCATTTAATTTGAAACGGCAAAGATTTAGTTGTAGGGTAGAGTTAACACGGTTGGAAGCCTGTTCCACTCACCTTGGGGCTACACTCTAGCGCTTCAAAGACACTCCTTCCTGCTTTTAGATTCCCCCCTCCCCCTCCCTTATCACCCCACATTTATCCCATCACATTATCACATAACTTCTTTATTACATTTCGTCATTTACAGTAGCATATTTTGAATTAAATAATTTAATCTTCTTATTTAATCTACCTAATCAAGAATATGTACAATTTTAACGGGAAAATTCTAGTATTTGAGAACATTGAATTGAAATAGTTACTCGCTGCTTCTTTCTATTTGCGGTGCACAATGTCTATATAAGACGTATTACGTAAGATAAAATGTTAATTTATTGTACAAGTAAATATAATGTACAAAAAAGTGCAAAGGTAAATGAAAAAGGTTGACTGTAAGAATAAACCACTGATCAATATAATCATTTTAACTATTAGCGCATGTATTTGTATAAAAAGGCGTTTGTCCTTAGCGCATTGCTTACATCGCAAACATTTCAGTATTGATAAAATAATCCGTTGTACGTTCCATAATTCTTCAAAGAAAAGGAGCAAATTAATTACGTTCTATATTGAAAACTTTACTGCCACGTAATAATATAAATAATTAGCTACAAAATACTCATCACTTCTTTGTTGCTTTCGGCAAGTAGTAACCCTTGTCTAAAGTTAGATTACAGACACCCTTAATATTATACTATATTTACGACTGCGAAATTGTGAACCTTTTAGTAGAGGATAATTTTGACTTGGGGTGAATGAAACCTACAAAATGACACGAAAAGCTAATTTTGGAACAATAGTTACTACAGTGGGAATTATAATAAGGAAAGTCAAAGAGAGGAAACAAGGGAGAGCAAGTAAGAGAGTTGAATATAAATTTTAGAATAGAAATTATCTTGTCAATCAGACATCTAAGAGGAAATCTATAAGCGGAGATTTCTATTCTGCCGGAGGGCACAGTGGCTTGTAGTAAAAAGGGAAATTAGGGCTCCGGCGCTTCTATTTGATTAATTCTGACTCCCATTTGATGAAAGTAAATATCCCCGCTCCCTGTATCCTTTTACAACTGAAATTTACCGAGACAATATTTAGTAACAAGGTTGCCCCTTACTCCTCGACTGCTTTGTTAATGTATATAATTTATCAGAGATTAATTTAATATTAAACAAGCGTCGTTAGAGCTAATTAATATTTTCTGTAAATATTAATAAAAGTGAAACGAAGGAGGAAGAAGCTGTTTTGGAGACGACATCGCTGTAATTTAGCTGAAGTGCTGAACTCTTGTTTAGTTTTAAGCTGGTAAAACAATGTGTTGTGGCATAAGGACTTAATACCCTAATCCATAGTATTATTTAGTTAAGCTTGACTTAGATTGTCCCTAACATAAGCTTTTGCTCAGTGAATTCACTTTGTAGAACAAGAAACTTAGTCTAGATTAACTTCCAAATTCAAGACTTGAAGAAAGATTATCTAATAGACGATATCCATTTATTGCATAAGATTTAAAACTTAAACGTCATTAAGTCCATATTATATTTGGCTTGTTCCAAAAAAAAAAAAAAAAAAAAAAAAAAAAAAAAAAAAAAAAAAAAAAAAAAAAAAAAAAAAAAAATTATTTGACGCTTTATTTTTGACTTTATTTTGACATTTTAAAAAAATTATATTGAAAATTCGATTGAAAATATTCAAGGTCAAAGGTCAACAAATTCGTTTGTTTGCGAATATCTCGCTTCCTGCAGCTGTAGATAAATCGAAATCTCAGGTTTTATTTGTGTTGTTTTTCTCCATTCAAGAGGCAAAATCTTGTACGTACCACGGGAGCAAAAAGTCATAGTACCCTCGCTATAAATAACTCGCTCGACTACGCCTCGGGATTTAGACAGTATGGTTCCCACGGCTACGCCAGGAACCAACCAAAACGCTCAGGGAGTAATGACTTTGCTTCCTCCCTTGGTCCGTAAATAACTATTCATATCTTATATTTGCTTGGAGATGATGCTCCTACCGATGTGACAATACAAGCAAAAATGATAGAAAAATATGGCAAGAATATTGTTATTACAACGAAACAAAAACAAATGACACTGATCTAACTCCAGTTGCACATAATTTTTATTTTTTTAATGTTACAGAATTAACTGTAGTAGTAAAATGTTCTGCATGTTCATCACTTCTTTTAATACTACTTTCAAACTTTTCATACCACGTTCCGCTACCGAGATATTCGTTAAAAATAAAACAATTTTTTGCTAATGCGATTGTCACAACACTTACCTTTGTAAAATTTTAAAAATAAATGAAAATAAAAGAATAGTATCAATATATGTATATAAATATTTAGGTTATATAAATAATGAAAAACATCTTTCATTTTGATATACATTAAGCTTATATGGTAACTTATGGCATTTGCCATCTGAGGGAGAATATTTAGCTATTTAAGTAAATATATTAATAATTTATTTACCAATGTAAACTTGTTTTAATCATCCAATAGTCTAATGAGTCAAATTATATTCCGAAATTGCAAGCACGTATTCTTTTAATTATAACTTGTAATTACATTATTTTTAAGTATCCCATCTTTAGGCAAGTTTTATTTATTTATTTATTTTTTGAATTTATAGAAATTTAAAAAAAAAGTGGATAAACGGTTGAGATTAAGTAAGGAGTTATAGAGGTGGGGGCGGGGGAGTGGATCTAAACCGCCTTATGATCCCAGACTCATAATTCAACAGGCCAAATGCTTTCTTTGCTAGTTAACATCGATCGACCAACAAAAACTTGTTGGATAAAGATTGTTTTATCAACAATTCAGCTTAGGAAAACTAAATTATTTCTTTGAAATACTTTGAACGTGTGCTTATATTCTACATCCACGAAGTTTTGCTTTAAAAAGTAATAAATAAGCATTTTATTTTAATGAAATGTTTAGCTAATAATAAAACCAATGTGACATTGTGTAAAATTCAAAATAGTATTTAAAGACATAATTTTTACTGGAGTAACAATATTCTACCAAACACTAGGTACATTGCAATATAATATCAATAATAAGATAGAAATAAAAAATAGACTGCCAATTGGTGTGGCACATAGCTTCCTCGCATTCTACCCACGTACTTTATTGATTTTTACTTTTCCTCATAACTAATAGTAGGAAAAGTATTGTTTTCACCAAAAAAATTGTTATCGTGATTTCAACGGAATTATCCGTTTTAGGTGTTTTTAAGACCTCTTAAGTGGTTTTCAGCATGACGTATGTATGTGTGTGTGTGTTATCATCTTAGGTATTTAAGGTATTTATATTTAAGGTTTTTTTAAATTTAAGGTTTTTTTTAAGGTATTTAACCTAGAGAGTTGAAACGTGGTAGAAAAATCAGTTCTAACCTGTAGTTGTGCCGCCCGGAAAATCAACTTTTTCCGCAATCTTGAACCCAGTTTGCTTAGTCAGCAAAAATTTTAAAAAAATCGCAATAAATCAAAAATGGTCCTGATCGAGTTGAAATTTGGCACGAATGTACCTCTCTGTACGAGAAATAAGCCCGACAAATTTTATTTTGATATTGGCCACCATTTTGAAGTTATAAATTTTTGAATTTTTAAACTTTGACGGTTAATATAATAATACTGAAATTACATATTGGTTTTTGACTTATAGCTATAGCATATCGTTGGAACCGGAAAAAATTAAGGAGCAAATATAAAAAACCCCGATGAAATTCTTTTAATTAGTTTAAAAGTTATACAATTGAATATAATGATTTAATAGTGCGATAATTTTGATGACGTCAAAGTTTGTTTACATCTGTCAAAATAAATAGTTATTAATAATTTCAAGATAAAAGGAACTTTTTATATACTACGTTTTTAAATGTTCTGTTGAATAATACTGAAATGATTAATATATTTTTTCATTGTTATAATATAATGTTAGTGAAAAAAATAGTTCCGAATTTAAATCTGGTTGTCAGACGTCACTGACATAATTAATTTATTTGTTTGCTTTTCCTTTTTCGCTGTCATTCAGTGTTTACCTCTAAATAAAAAAAACACAAATTTGAAACCCGTCAAAATGAAGATTGGATGTGACAAAACAAATAAAATAACTTGCGGATTTTTTCCGAACTAACTTTCAATACAGCAAACTTGCTGAAAACGAATTAAATTCTGCTAAAAAATGACTAAAAGTATTAAAATAATGCATTGTCATCGTGTTCTGAGCTGTTCTGGAAGTTTCAAATGTCTAGCTACTCGGGATGTTAGTTAAAATTCGATTGCAAGATTTGTACTGGACAAACAAGAAACCAAGTTAATAAAAACGTAGTAAAAATAAGTTTTTTTTTTAAAGAATGATAATAAATCAGTTAGTTCAGAACTGTCACCCATCCAAGTAATGACCACGGCCAATGCTGCTCCACCCAATGCTGAGAGGCCACCTTAGTGGCCTCTCATTTTTTTTATTTTATTGTCTAATTGGTTTAAGTGTTTCCCCCCTTTTTTTTAATCCGTCAAAACTGTTTTGCTTATTTACACGAATTAAAGTAGCAATTTAGCAAATATTAAAGTGCGCAGCTATAGTTCAAATTAATCTGGGGTTATCAGCGGGGTACTTTCGATAATCTATAAAAGTTTCAGTTAAATCTGATAAGTACTTTTGAAGCTATAGGTGTAAATAAATGTATGATGTGTGCATCTGGAAGAGAAACAAATTGGCGCAGAAGGTTGAAACTTATATGGGACCAAATTTCATTAAAATTAGACGTGTAGTTTTTAAGATATGTTGGTTCGCAAAAATTGAACGACAGACCGACATACAGACACGAAACCAAAAATGTTTCCTGATGTCTGAAACGGATTTCTGTCTTGGACTTTTTAATATCGGAGGCCTAAACATTTTACCTATGGTAAGCATGGAAGCAAAATTAAAAAAAAAAATATTATAATAATAAAATCTTATTGATTAACACAACTCAAATAACAACATTGTAACAAGAGGCGCGGACAAATTGTTAACAACCCGGGAAGAAGTCGTCCGGTGTCTACACTCTTTTAAGCATCGAATATCATAAATAATTATAATGAAAAATTAATTATGCAAACGGAACATAATGGCTATCTTCACATTTGAAACTATGCAAAAAAAGTGAAGCCCGATGTATTCTCTTCTCAATTACCTATACTATTAATTATTATTAGCATGCAAGAACCAAGCTACGAGAAAACTAAAACGGTGCTGGTTTATATAACTGAGACCGAATATTATAATTGAAAGGAAGTTATAGTCAATTCAATATGTAAACTATTTTATTAATGTTGATTCTGGCTGGGCACTACTCAAATGGATCGTCTTCCCTGGGTTTCAATAAAACCTAGTCGGCGGTCTCAACGATCTTCAAAGTAGTGGCAGTACTGAACCGGCGGAATGAGAAAATAGACACACTTTAACTTTCGTCACTCTAGCAACATGATTTAACTTATCTTTAAAATATTTTCCCCAAATGTCAGCTGGCGCTGTTAACACTTTTAGCTGGGAAAAGTAACTTATTTATAATTAACCACTGCTACTCAAATAATTTAAAAATCTATATAACCTAGTATAACGTTNAAAATTAAAAAAAAAATATTATAATAATAAAATCTTATTGATTAACACAACTCAAATAACAACATTGTAACAAGAGGCGCGGACAAATTGTTAACAACCCGGGAAGAAGTCGTCCGGTGTCTACACTCTTTTAAGCATCGAATATCATAAATAATTATAATGAAAAATTAATTATGCAAACGGAACATAATGGCTATCTTCACATTTGAAACTATGCAAAAAAAGTGAAGCCCGATGTATTCTCTTCTCAATTACCTATACTATTAATTATTATTAGCATGCAAGAACCAAGCTACGAGAAAACTAAAACGGTGCTGGTTTATATAACTGAGACCGAATATTATAATTGAAAGGAAGTTATAGTCAATTCAATATGTAAACTATTTTATTAATGTTGATTCTGGCTGGGCACTACTCAAATGGATCGTCTTCCCTGGGTTTCAATAAAACCTAGTCGGCGGTCTCAACGATCTTCAAAGTAGTGGCAGTACTGAACCGGCGGAATGAGAAAATAGACACACTTTAACTTTCGTCACTCTAGCAACATGATTTAACTTATCTTTAAAATATTTTCCCCAAATGTCAGCTGGCGCTGTTAACACTTTTAGCTGGGAAAAGTAACTTATTTATAATTAACCACTGCTACTCAAATAATTTAAAAATCTATATAACCTAGTATAACGTTTTTTTTTACTGTTAGATTGCATTTTGTATGATTCAACTTTTTTTTCCTATTCTATCAAAGGCCGTCAAGACGAAGTTAGGTTTTTCCCCCAAGTCTTTAATGGGAAAAGTTTTTAGTCAGGAAACATTTTAAGAATACTTTTTTAACTGAGTTAGTATCAGGCTTCTTCGACACTTTATTTCAGCAGCAAATTCCAACCTGCGTTATTTTTAACACTTTCAGTAAATTCTTCACCTTTTTTGGTCAGATTTAGAGAACAAATTCCCAACCTTCTTCTCATCAGCACTTTTTTTTCCAGAATTACAAGATCGCAGAATGAAAAAAGTAATGTTAATCAAGTTTGCAAGATACGTCACTCATTATTATACCGGCTAGCATGCCAAAAATACATTAGTAAAATATGAATCATACAAATAGATTAGGTGCGTCCATGATTAATTTAAGTATTTTCACATTTTATCAATGATTTGTTTTAATCTGATTGTGTTTTAAGGTAAAATATTATAATTTAAAAATAGAAATAGTTAATTAGCTAATTTAAATAATATGTCCATGAGATAGCGTGCAAAAAATACTCTGCCAATTAGTGTGGCACATAGCTTCCTCGCGATATAGTACGCAAAGAAACGATGAACTTAAGAAATAAAAATATACCTCGATAAAAATAATCAAAAAGTTGGAACGGCGTGGGGCTTTTCCAGTAAATATTTATTAACGTTGGTTCTAACCAACATTTTGGAGAAACAAACCAACATGCGCCAAAAGTTAGCACACAAAATAATAAATTTAATAAAAAAAACAACCCAGCACAAAAAATCATAGAAGCCGCTATATAAACAGGTTTTTTTAATTCAATTTTACCCACCTCAAAATTAAAAATATCACAAAATTGAATATAACAAAAATTAATTTACTATTCAAGAGCTTTTCAACGATATACATCATATTATAAAAGATTAACTTTGATATTTTTGTACCTCTGTACTTTGAGGTACAAAAATTATATTCTTAAAAAACAAACAATACAAAAGGGCATTAATTAAACTAATAAATAAATGCAAATAAAAAACCAAATAACAAAAAATTATTTTAACCCTTTCACCTACAGCAAAATTATATATCGGTACAAAAGTGCGTGTACATAATTTTTAAAAAATAAATAAATAAAATAGCTTTAATGTACATGTCAAGGCCTTTAAAATGATATATGACACAATATTAAAAACCAAAAAAAGTGGTCACGTGACACGGCACGCTGAAAAAAGTTTACTCTCAAGTTCTCAGCAAATAGGATGACCTAATAAAATAAAATATACTCAATTTAAAGAGCATTAGTGTGGGATTCAACCGCCTCAATCAGAAATAAAATCGGTCAACTATTATAGAAACTATGGCCATTCAAAGACAAAAAGGAAAAAAAATAAACCCAAAAAAATACCGTATTTTCATCATCTAAGGTACAACCGATGATGATACGACAAAAAGTCATAGGACCAATGTTGTAGATCTTTTAAAATCAGTTACCGCTGGTGCTATCCGTTTTCCAATACGACTTACCGTTTAGCCGCTATAAGTCCCCAATACAGCTTAAAAATCAAGTCGGCCATTTTTATTTTTTTAAGGGGGGAAGGAGAGGAAAAAATGAACTTTTTATAATTATTTTGGTTCACAATATGGACGTTGCGCGTCGAATGGCGCAAACCGCAAGTCTCTTACTCTTCTGGAAGTGGGTAAACATAAATGTCAGTCGGTAAGCCAGTTAGCCATGCGGCTTTATAGTATATAGACATATTATTTAGCAAGATTTAAAGTGCGCAGGTGGTTGAAATTTGGCAGGTGCTATTTGCAAGCTACTCTCGACAAACCATGAAAATTTCATCAAAATCAGATGATTACTTTTAAAGAAATAGCTGTAAATAAATGTATGTTTGTGTGCATGTAGAAGATGAACAAATAACCGCAGAAAGTTGAAACTTATATGGGACCAACAATGGGCTAATTATGACCTACTTACAAAATTTCATTAAAATCAGACAAGTAGTTTTTAAGATATGGTGGTTCGCAAAATTGAGCGACAGACCGACAGACAGACAGACAGACTGACCGACAGACAGACACGGGACCAAAAATGTTCCCTGATGTCTGAAACGGATTTCTGTCTTGGCATTTGTGAAATCGGAGATATAAAATATTTTCGTTCTTCAAAATGATCACATAGCTTCCGTTACCTTCGGTAAGCTCGGAAGCAATTGATTGACTAACTTCAAGGTAGAATTTTGTATACAAGTCAATCTTTTAATACCTTTTAAGAATATGTGGTCGGCTAAGTTCGTTGCGGGACATAGCTTGGAAATAGGCGTTTGAAAAAAACAAACCGGTGGAGATCGGCCATGTCTCACCAGTTATGGTGGACAATATGATTTTCATGATCTTGAGTACAGAATTAGTTAGTAGACTGAAAATCAAGTTGATCTTAGTTTGTCCCTTGGCAGGTGAGAACGTTATGCTTTTTAGTAATACTTGAATAACTAAACTATTAAGTGTGAAAATAACACCGACTTGGTTTTTACTAACTAATTCAGTACTCAAGATCATGAAAATCATACTGTCCACCATAATTGGTGGGACATGGCCAATCTCTACCATTTTGTTTTTTTAAAATGCCTGCCTTTTGTTTTTTTTTCTTATTTCTAAGCTATGTTCCGCAGACGAACTTAGCCGACTACATATTCTTAAAAGGCGCGAAAACATTAACTTGTATATACAATTCTAGCTTGATGTTAGTCAGACACTTTTTTGCACGCTATCTCCCGACTATAATAAAGAAAGGAATTGTTTTTATGAATTGCCATTATTATTGTTTTAATTTTAGAATTTATAAATAAACGACTGAAGATGACCTTACTTCCAGGGTCGAAACGTCTTACTCTATTAAATAGCGTTTCATTTATTTTACTCCTCAACAATCATCTTTACTCTCTCTAGATTAAGTATGTAAATTAAGTACATATAAAGTATAGGTCGCTTTGTTTGATATATTGGCTAAAATTAAGTAGGGCCAACAAATTCTCTAGTCTCAGTATTTAAAGAATCTAGATGAAAAATGGTTGCACTGGAAGGCTTGGAATAAATTACAGGATTATGGCGAACCTTGTTGTATCTTACTTAAGTAAAGGTTTGTGAAGCTTAGATACAAATGTATCTCTGTAATTTATTTAACATAATATTTATGATAGATTGCAGGAAATATAATTTCTTCTTTAGTACTTCTCACTTTTTTTTACCCCTTATAGTGTGATTTATGCATCACCTGGTGAAGCAGTGTTTTAAGAAACATCGACATTTTAGGCGCAGAAATCTAAACATCGCTAATTTCGAAAATCTAGTTAGATAAGGGAGGGAATAAATCAACATCTAGATATCCTATACTCTTCAAACCCTTTTATATTATTGTGTACTAGAGTAAAAGAGATTATTATTAAAAACTCTATTGCTCGTGCTTCCTTAACCAAGGTTTCCTGATTTAACATATTGCAGTAATATTCAAAATTATTTAATGTGATTCATGTGAAAAATATTTCCCTAGAATTTATCTACAAGTGAAATCTACGTGTATATAGTTACATTTAATTGATTTTTTTTCATGAATCCTAAAGTTGCCTTTAAGGCCCGTTTCACACCGAAAGAATCAATAAATCACTAAATCAATGAACATTTGATTTATCAAAATTCGGGGTTGGGTTTTTGTATTAAAATGTAAAGAATCTCCGTTTTTGCCTTCACACCGGCAAAATCCATTGATTTATGTTGTTTATTGATTCGGCTAGCTAGAATCTTGCAGAATCTCATTTATCGTATCTGACTCACCAAAATTAGGCGCTGCGAATTTGTATTGAAATGTAAACAAACTCCATTTTTCCCTTCACACCGACAGAATCAATTTAAATCAACCGTGATTCTTTCTTTCTTTCTCATATACATTTTAAGTAAAGAGAAAGTATTGCTATACATGGCATAGAATTATTAATTATTATA
>KZ651268.1:546015-566501 GCA_001010745.2 Gerris buenoi | reverse complement strand
AATAATTAACAATGATATGTCCATAGCAATACTTTCTCTTTACTTAAAATATTTATGAAAAAGGAAAAAAAATTCAGTCTGTATATTGATTATTATTTTGATAAATCAGATTCTAAAAGATTCTAGCAAGTTAAAAAAAATAAAATCAATGATTCAAATCAGAATCAATGGTTCAAGTTGATTTTGCCGGTGTGAAGGCAAAAACGGAGATTCTTTACATTTTAATACAAAAACCCGACCCCGAATTTTGATAAATCAAATGTTCATTGATTCAGAGATTAATTGATTCTTTCAGTGTGAAGGGGTTTTCTATAGTAAATACGTGATTCATTTTCATTGATTTAGTGATTTATTGATTCTTTCGGTGTGAAACGGGCCTAAGGCCGCGACACGCTAAAGACAAATAAGTTGCCCACAACACTATGAGAAAAGGATAAACAATAACGGTTCTAGAAAATCTTGAGATAATATTTAGTCACAACATTGGCGATCATCGAAGTTTATTCAAGAAATTATATTTGTGTACGTTCATTAATTCGGCTGTCGTAAATATTTAATGTATATTGAATATTCTTCAAGTACTGTAACTTGAATATTCTTCTATATAAATATTCCAAAAAATAGTATCATATAATCACGCCATGTTATCACAAAGTCTTAGTGTGAATAATATTTTAAACGACATTTAGGGAAAGAGTTGTTGTCACAAACAATGTTGAAACTTCAAATAAGTTCAGCTTAAGATACATAGAATTCTCGACAAGAGATGTTATGGGCCCTCTTCTATTAATTATATTATTAAAATTATTTCAAGATCAAATATGAGGATTCTAGCATCTTGGTAACTGGCTAATGAAATGGATAACCATTTCAGCAATGGCGATAACAGATAATTAGTCGTAAGCACAGCTGAAAAGCTCCAGAGATCAGTCACCATATTATCACTATTCAAAGAGCTCGGCTGGAGTAAGGTTTAGCTTTAAGTACCTCGGAAGAATCGTGAGTGTATGGCAAGATCACTGCGAAAGTGGAAACTGAATAGCGGTCACAGGCAGTTTATTTATTCCAAGCAATAAACAGAGGTTTCGTCAGTAAGACTGAAGTTAGAAAATCAAGACGGCGGTATTTGGAAGTGTACATACAGTGTACATTACCACCCTGATATATGGTTGTGAAAAAGGAGTGTACCACAGAGAATTGGCTTAGAGGTACAGACAACCTTGAGCACTGTGGAAAACGCCCAGTTACGGTAGTTTGGTCACGTGCTGAAGATGGCTAACCAAAGACTACACACAAAAGTCCATGTTGGGAGGGAATTAGACCCAGGGGAAGAAGGACAACTTGGATGGACATCACATCCACCCTTGCCGAGAGGGGAATGTCAGTAGACCTTGCTCGGACACTAGTCAACAATATACATGGAAATCGTTTTGGTTACCCCCAATACTAGACGTTAGGAAAGGACCCAAATAAGTAAGTAACTATTTAAATTTAAGAATAATTGTACAGCTGAATAGAATCAAGTCCCTTTATTTAATTTAATATTCAAATTCTGCTCTTTAGTGTCTTTCAAAAGTATTTTTTCACTTTATTTATCGTGCATTTCATTCAAAGAACTTTCTATTAAAATTATGAGAGTTCTCATAAATGACAAACTAGCTCAAAGAAATTAATTGTGTATTTCTAGAGCATCTTAAAATAGAGTAAATCAACCATAAAAATCCCGATGGTAAACAATATTTAAGAATAAAGAAACGAAAAAGAAGTCAGTTATAAATATAATTATTATTTATTTTCAGGTTTAAAATGCGACTGCTTTTAATAAAATCAAATACGAGAGTTTTGACTATTGAAAAAAAAAAAAAAGGAAAAATTATCTGGCATAGTGTCGCCGCAGCTGAAAATAACTCATAAATCTTTCCAGATTATTTAAAACAGTTTCTTTTGCCCCCTTAAATATAATTTCAAGTTTCATTTTGTCATCACTTATTCAAATAATTCCTTTTTAGAAGGTGAATAAAAGGTGAGTTACGACTTTATTTTTTAATATAAAAATGAAAATCTTATTTCTTTATAGTAAGGAATTTTTTTTATTCTTTCTTTTGCGTGCATTTTACTTTGTTGATAGGGAAACTCACTATTCAGTTGACTAGACATGTTTCCTTTTGAAATAATTTAAAAATAAATATAATAATATATCGAATAGGTATGTTTCATTATTATTTAATATTTAAAGTAATAATTTTTTATACTAAGTTATTATAATTTTATTTTTTAAATAAATTAAATTATGCGTGAAAGGGAGATACATTGTTATACCTATCATATTCAACTTAGTATTTCTATAATATTTTAAATAACAGTATTTCCAATTTTAGCTCCAATTGCCAACATATTTTAACATTAGAAACTACACTCACAGGTATTTTCTAATAAGGTAGTTAATTATTTCAGTAATAAGACGGCATTGTAATTGATATACTTTTAAAGTTAAATCTACATAGAAACTGATCATTAAAATTAGAGGGCTGAAGAATCAATCACGTATATGTTATGTGGTCATTTGTGTGGAACATGTCGCCACCCATAGAATCCAACCCCCTTTAACTTTCTGGGTGTTTGGACTAAGATTCTAGAAAGAGCTTCATAAGGCTTCTGAATGAACTTATTCCTCGAAAATTATACCAACTAACTGTACATATCATTGTTTGCATTTACATAAAAGTTAAGTTTTATCAACAAATAACTTATTTTACAAGACAATTTTAATCATACATAAATTAAAATAACCATGTTACAATTTATATCACTTAATATTTTGTTTTAATTTTACTTTAAAGACTTCTTTTGACCACAGTTTTTAACATTTTTATTATGTGTTACTAATTTTTAATTAATATTACACTAACTTACTTATTGAAAACTAATTTAATTATAGATAAAATTTTGCATTTTCAAAATAAGGTGTAATTAATGCCTAAAGCCCAGTTGAAATAACCTTTCTTTTTAAATAAAAAAAAATCCTTCCCTAGTCCACCTTTGAGAATCATTAGAATTCTATTCAAGAACAAGTAGACAGTGTCACAGTAAACATTCATTAGTATAATGCAGCGATCAAAGAATTCTTAAACGGAAAGATTTCCAAGTCCCCTCTTTATCTACCTGTGTTAGACTACTAGCGCTCCACGGGAAGGTGCGGTTAATATTGTAACTAAATCTTTTACACCATTCAAAAGATTTCGAGCTTTTTAATTCAAAGAAATAAATTATTTGGTCAATTTCCTGAAATCGAACCCGGGAACTTTCGCATTTTAGGCGATCGCGCATCTCATTCGGCCACCGAGGCAGTTTATTTATTTGATTGCTTATTTACAATATAGTATAAATGTCAAAAGATCATAAGTAGTTTACAATTTTAACCACCATCTTCCCGTGGAGCGCTAGTGCTCTTACACCTCTAGAATACTGGAGTTGGATACCCCTGGTATAATGTTTGTACGTCACAATAATGTTTCACCCAGTCATGGGATGCTCATTGCAATAATACCAACTTACCGGACGTCACATCGCGACGCTTGACAGAAATGGGCATAATAAATATTTTAATATGACAGATGGGTGGTCTAACTCAGTCTCAAGGCTGACTATAAACAGAAAAGCTATTTAGATGCCAAGACTGAATTCACGTATCTACATAATAGCAATTCCACAAACTTAATTCTGATTGCATAATTATTTTTATTTTATAATTGATACAATTAAATATAAAGTGATAAAACGTAAATAACGGATATTAACTTTTCTGGTAAGATCCTCTTACACAATAGGAAAGACACGTACGTCAATGAATGACACGTAACTACGTAACGTGTCATTCATTGATACGCTGTAGGAGTAACAATGGTTTTCTTAATTTAAATCACCGATTGAATGATTCATCCATCAATGTCTTTAATTGTCAATAATATTAAATGTTCTACCTGAAATACCAAACAGAAAAAGTTTAATGAAATATTTCTTCTTTTATAATAAGAGAAGGAGCTACGTTTATATTTTATTGTTTTCTTTTTCCGTTCTATTAACTTAGTGAAACTAAAAAAACCAACCTTCAGGTTGAAAATAAAATTCTATTTAAGTATTAAAATAAATTTTAATCAGAGTGGGCGAGTTATTGCGAAGGTATGTAATTTAAATTTAGGACAGAAATGTCTATTATTTCATTAAAAATGATAGCTATTGTTAAAACTATGTGATTTGCTGTATTAATATATAAGATATTTAGTTAATTAAATAAAAATCCCAACAAAAACACTAGTGTAAAAAAATAAGCTAAGTCTCGCGTAAAAAGTAGTGAGATCATAGGTTTAGCCACTGTCCGAGTAAGTGCTACAAGGTCTAATTTATCCAGTGCAAGAACATGATGTTTGTCTGTTCCTCTCTCTATTCTCTTTCCCAAATCACTCTACACGTTTAAATTTAAATACATTTTCTGACTTGGCAAATTCACACCACAAACTTAATTCAAATAATAAATATTATTTTTTCATTTGAGCGTCGCACCACAAGGATACGAATTTGTATACAACACTGCATTTAATTTTAGCCTCTTTGGGGTGTGAATTTGCCAAGTCAGAAAAGGTATTTAAATTTAAACGTGTAGAGTGATTTGGGAAAGAGAATAGAGAGAGGAACAGACAAACATCATGTTCTTGCACTGGATAAATTAGACCTAGTGGAACTTACTCGGACAGTGGGAGACTTGGCTAAACCTATGATCTCACTACTTTTTACGCGAGACTTGGCTTATTTTTTTACACTAGTGTTTTTGTTGGGATTTCACTTCTTTTTGTAAGTAATTTTTCATGGCCCCAAACAATTTTTCGTTTCCTATCTTTGTTCTTGTTTGATTGTTCTTAGGTCTTTTTTCTTTCTTTGTTCTTGTAATCTTTCGTATAACTTCTTCGATCTGGAGTAAATATATTTGCACTTTAAGATAACAGTTAATCAATACTGTCAAATCAAACTAAACAAATGTTCTCAAAATCACTTTTCAATTTTAAAATTCTCCACTAGGTAGCTCTAGTGGCGCTGTTTACAATTTTTAAATTTTTTACAATATTTTGAATACGCGGTTTTTCTATTAGCCTTTAAAGGAACAAAGAACCAGATTTTTTTCGGTTTCTTTAATTTTCCCTTTATTTGTACAATAAACTCTACCTATATACAAAATTTGAAGTTTCTAGGATTGTTAGAAGTGCCTTAAAATTATGATGAGTGAGTGAGTGGGTGACGAAATAACAAAACTTCGGGCTCATATATCTTATGAACTACTATGGCTAGAGGTGTGAAATTTTTATTTCCGGTTCAGTTTGTCATGATCTTTAAATTTAAATTAATTTTATATATCTAAGTATCTTCAAAAGGATAATATAGGGGGGGTCCAAATTACCGTGAGTTGGTTCCAGTAAAGGATGGTACGGCTGTGCTCGACTTGGCGGGGGCACTGCCGTGCCCCCAGATCTACTGTCAGTAGTTAACTTGGTAAAAAAAAAACTTTTGAAATAGATTTCTTTGTAAAAACCGACGAACACACAATTTTTTGTTGTGAGTGAATCGCCGGCGCTATAATTGTTTCTCGCTGCCATTTTAAAACATAAAATAAAATATAGAGACAAATTCTTCTGATGGTTGAGATAAGAAAAGCTCCCTGAAATATCATTTTCAGGAATTAATGTTGAGAATGTTTTTATTACAAAAAAATATACTTTTTTTGAGGCCAAGCCTATACAAGTGCTAAGTATATAAAGTTGGAAATTGTGAGGTGCGTTAAAGTACGGCGTTAATCAATTTGATTGCGGAAGATTCATGGAGTTAACTGATTCTTTAAGATATACTTATATGACTTTATTCTCACCTAAAGTATCTCAAATCAATATAGAGCCATCCAATGGGTTACATGATAAAATTACACAGGAAAAAATTACACGTTGAAAAAATTACACGGGGAAAGAATTTCGCATGCGAAAATTACACATTTAAAGTTTTGGGAAAACTGATTAAATAGTTTGGTAGTCATATCAATATTGAATTTATGATGTTTAGAATGGTTACATAGATTAAATTTATCATTATAAACTACAAATTATTAATACTATAAGATAGGGGAAAAACTATATAAAAAATGGTAGATTTCACATATAGGGGACAAAATATTGGAGTCTAAAAAATGTTTGATGTAAAATATTCTCTTTTTTTGCCATAAATTCCAAATCTGCTAACAAAAATACGCAATCAAATTTGAAATTTGTAAGTGTGTTGGCCTATGGGCAAAAAGGGTGGTTGCCCCTAGTGTACGGAAGTGGGTGAAAAGTAACTTGCCTTTACATAGTTCATTAATCTATACACATTTCATTAATTTGTCTTTTACGATTCAAGTCGGTTTAAATGAATAATTAATTTTACGATTTTACGATACAAGTTTTATTTTTATATTGTTTTCGGGAGGTTAATATTTCTATTTTTGCCTCTCTATAGGGGGTAAAATATTGGAGATAGATTATTTGATTATTTTTCACCGTAGAATCCAAATCTGCTATCAAAATTATACACTACATTTAAAATTTTGAAGTTGGGTGGTCTGGGAGCAAAGTGGAGGGCTGCCCCTAGTGCGCGATAGCATGAAAGCAAACTTCACTTTGCATGGTACAGATTCCCCAAGTTTTATTACATTATCTCAAAGCGTTCAAAAGTTAAAGGGGGGCTTCAGCAAGAGGCTGACTGAATTTTTTCCCATCTCCTAAGCTTGATATGACATAACCAAACTATTTTATTATTTTCCTAAAACTTTAAATGTGTAATTATTTCTTAGTGTAATTTTCGCATGTGTAATTTTTTCCCCGTGTAATTATTTCAAGGTGTAATTTTTTCCATGTGTAATTCTTTCTGTGTAATTTTTTCCTGTGTAATTCTTTCCTGACACCCATCCAATGGCAAGTACTAATTGTGAGAAAACGACAAAGTAATACAATCTTTATAAGAAGCGGTCTTCTACAATCAATTGTAATTTTTCGTAAAACATTCATAATATGCTATAATAGATTAATTTTAATTAAGTTTAAAGATATATAATTGTTAATTATGTATAGATAAATGAATAGAGTATTTGATAAGGCATTGTAATTAAATAAAGCCGGTATTAATGATAATACCTTGTTTACATGTCCCTCTAGGAATAAAATGTAATCATTTTAGTATTAAATAAATTCTACTACCTTTATTCACCCCTTCACGAACCAACAAGAAAAGGTATAAAATTATCACTTTCAGTCCTTAATAATTGTTTATAGCTGTTCCTTACATTATGTATTAATAACACATTTAATGTTAATGTATATAAAAAAAAATTATATTATTTACTTTCCCTTTTAGAAACACGATTCTTCTCTAAGACATTGACACATGCCACATTGATTTGCTCTATTTTAGTTTCAACAAATTAACAATTAAAACAAGGACGCTCATTTACATAGATTTCAACAATTATATATACTTATATGGTCGTATAAATTAGGTTAATTTAAAGCGAAAGCGTACATAAAATGCTTGTCTCATGTTTTATACGGAAACGGTAAAAGCAAATAAGCTTGCCATAAAACTTGTTACAGAAATATTCTTTTATGTTTGCCAATGTTGGTTTAAGCCTTAGTCAAATGAAATACAACCGAGTGGGCTTTGTTTACACAAAACACTCTAGTCCTTGGTTCTACATATTCTCTCTCAAATTAAATTAATTGAATTAATTTAATTTAAGTATGGTAAATCTTCTTAAGCCGACTGCAAGATCGAAACAGTTTTTTTTTGTTTCTAAGCAGCAAAGTTAATCACAACCAGATTTATTTCCAATATTTGCTCTATACCAATCATCAGATTAAATTTAAATTTTATTTGGATTTGAATCAGACCAAATGGTTTTGGATTTATTAATAGATCTAACTTTGTATTTCTTCTAAAAACGTAACATTTTTTTCCTATATCACAAACGAAGGAGGTTTAATTATAGTATTTTAACCAAAGCTTTGCTGTAATAAATGATTTTATATTGAAATTTATTAATATTTATTGAATTTGACTAATGCTACTGTCGGTATGCTTTTGAGAATAGGCCACTTTATCAATTATTCTATATTAGAATAATACGTGTAAAAATAGAACATGCATTTTTCCTTTAGGATTTCCATAATTCAAACAATGATAAGAGACGATATTCACATAGCTGTTTCTCCAGCGATGTAGAGTCAGATAGCATTAGTTATTTAGTTAAGGATTAGAATAGGGAATGAGGTTTGCAAGGAAGGGATTGGGAATAAGGATCGGAGTGTACGGCTGAACACATTTTGTACGGCAGTAGTACCAAGCGAGGCTCAAGCGTAACAAAGCTCATGCTATAATCCGAATAATCTGTCTACCTAACCCTGCTTTACCAGGAATCGGAATTAAAATAATTCTACATTGAAACCTACGTGACGGGACTGAATAATCAGCATAGACTATCCCACCGGGCAATCCAACGACAAATATCCCTGCTACTGGTATTTCATACCGAATCTCTTGGGCGTCACATTCAAGCTAATTCAGACCGGCTATGAAAAGTCTGTCTCTTCCATGGAATCACGTATGCAACGGGACGGTATAAGCCTTAAATTGAAGCGAATCTTGAATTAATTTAAAAAGATTTTGAATTTAAGATATGCAAAAGAGAAATACAATTTTATCTGAATAGCAAATTAAGAAAGGATTAAAGGAAAGAAAAATTAACTAAAATGCGGCTTAGCTGAAGAACATCTTAGAAATAGTGAACTATACATTTTATGAATATTTTACTCCCCCACCCATATACTGGGAAGGCAAAAAGTAGGCTTACGCATGTTTCACTATTTGTTCAAGCTTCCTATTTAATATATTTAATTTATTTAACACTGATGGAAGAAATGTTTAAACAGCAATACTAAGAATAATATAAGAAATGTGTTAACAAACATGATAGTTGTTTCTTTGTTTTCGTGTTAACTCTGGAGTACAGAAGAAATTTCCATCTCGTAAAAAACAATATGAAAAATGTGCCGCTTTTAAATATCGTGCCAGGAAGTTAGAATAGAATAGGAGGTAGATTGGTGTTCACTTGAATTAATTGTAGTACTTCATTTCGCCGATAGATGTTCCAAATTTTATATAAAATTATATCAGAGCTTCCAGCGAACCAAATGGTAATAAATGGATTAATGTTTCATAATTTCACACACTAGATTCATCTACTATATCAATTGCGCAAAAATATATATACTAGTTTTCTCCACTTCATGGAAAAGTACTGAGATGTATGTGTCAATAGTGAAATGTATCATTAAGTAGATTCACTGTCCCAAAACATATCCATGCTTTAATGTTTCTCCATGAAATGGAAGAAATGAGTATTTTTTTTTTTTTACATATTTTTATAGTTAAATAAATTTTGTAACTGTGCAATGTTTTTAAATCATGCAAAGTGCATAACAAACGAAGTGTAAGCCTACTTTAGGCCCACCCTGCATTTATTAAACCATTACTCCTCTCAAGTTACTACGATATTAGACAATACACCTCTAAATTGTTTTAAAACTTTTTGGAGTTTAATTAATATGAACTTATTCAATACAAACCTTTTAAAAGGTAAAATTAAAAGTATAAAGGAAAGTTAAATCACCTTTACCTTTTTATATCATGGAATACCAAGATTATATCATGGAATACTAAGTGAACGAATTAAATTTTTATTTAACAGAATTTTATTGTATAAAAATGTTAATTTTGTTTCTTCTTTTTATTGAAGTTATCTTCTTACAGTCTCCTCTTTGTTCTAAATCATTATGAGGAAAATAGAATTTGTGTTAAAAATATGGTTCAGCCAGAAATTTATTCAGATTAATAAAGGCAAAGGGGTAGTTTTCACAAGATTTAAACCTGGAATGAAGTCCTATTTCTATCCATACCTTTATAATCTTCTTCTTTATAGTTTCCTAAATAAATTTAATTTTAAAATATTCTCTAATAGCGAAATCCTTTTGTAACCAATATAATAGAAAGAAAGAAAGAAAGAAAGAAANTCTTTCTCAATGATTGCTATGCTGTTGTGAGTTGGACGTTTTCTTCGCTCATCATAAGATTACCAATATAATAAGCCAGCTTAAACATAGCTTTAATATGAGTTCAATGTATCAAATTTGAAATTTATTTTTCAAGTGGTAACATTTTTATATTAAAATAACTATTATTTTCAATATTAGTAAGATACTTGTAATGTTGTCTCTTTTCTAACTCCTCCATGTGTATGTGATTTTAAATTTATATTTAATGAAAAGACTTTAAGGAACTTTGTTCCTAGATTTTTTTATTGAGAAGACATTAGATTGTCCAAAATTTAGATAGGGTTTGGTTCCAAGAGGATGCGGGGATCGTACTTGTAATACCTGAAGAGAATCCATTTCTTTTTTAAAACTTACCTGCTGGACCGGTCCCTATATAAAATTACTTTTATTAATAAGTAACACAGTTTTAGTTGTCTTATGATTGTCTGAAATGGACTTAAACTTTTATTGCATCAATTACTGGTGTTTGTGTATGGATTTCCTGAAATTAAATCAATAGTTTATTTTTATTATTAAACATTTCTAATGCATTGACGACAAAATAGCGAACTGCTATGATTTAGTAGGAAGAGAAGTGAGAAAATAAAATCGATAAGAGAAGGTGGAAAGGTCATAGGGACTCGAGGCTCGACCCTTCGCCCTCCTGACTCCCTGACTGCAAATCTAATCAAGCCTCTTCGGGGAAAAAGAAAAAAAAAAAATCTTCAATCTCTGTCGTCGACGTTATCGCGTTATTATAAATATTGGATATAGGACATTTTCCCAATCGGAAAAAAATAAATTTACCCTCGTATATCAAGAATGTCAAACGGAGTAATACCTTTCGTAAATCTGACTATTTAAAAGTTGATTTTCCTTCGATGAGCGATCAATTTCATTAGGTAGGAAAAATTGAATCAAAATAAGTTTCCACGATTCGTGATATTTTTTTTTTTTTTTTATTCGTGAAATAGAGCCCATTATGTATTCAATGGAGCCCAAGCCGATGTATGAACACGAGGGGGAAAAAGACATAAAAATTAAATAAACCGGTTGCATTGTCACAACACTATCTCTACCACAAAGCGTGTATTCATCCAGTTTTTAAGAGCCCCTTCTTTCAGTCAGCATTATCTATCACATAAATATTGAATATGGATGATACGGTCTCTGACTATAAAATTAATCTATGTATAATACATATGGAATATACTAGTGAAAATCAAAATAAGAAAAAATATAAAATCAACAGTTGTAAATATAAAGGTAAAAGTAGACGTAATGTCATTAAATCCACACGTAAAAGTCTTTCGGCGCTATTTGGATTATTAATCTCCNTTATCTCTAGTTAGCGTAAATTGACACTTTTGCCCCTCTTTGGTTTATAACACTTTTAGCATCATTATATTAGTCTTGGTAGCCCGGATAGGAGAGTGTGAGCTTTCCTATCAATAAAGTTAAGAAGCATCGGGCGTGGATCATTTGGATGGGGGATCACAGATCTGGGCTCCATTCCCGGACAGAGCTGGTAAACAGGTACAGCTGCTTATATGTTGTGGTGATAACTGGTTGTGAAGGCTTTTTTTAAGGTTCATATCGATTATCAATCGACATTCTGACCCTGTCATGTATAGTGTTGTATGATCTTTTTGGCACGCCTAAGCTAGTTTGTCCTCCAAACTAAGCAAGTGTAATCACTTACATTAAGTTTACCTTAATGAAGCGGTCTTAATAAGTGCGTCGCTTACGACGACGCGAAATATTAAGTTTCATAAAATTACTTAGAAGGACTCCTAGGTTAATCTAATTTCCCTGTTAATTCCTTTTTATATTTGTTATTCCTTACATTTTACAGCTTAGGTTGTGTCCCCAATTATTCCGCGAAAACAAACAGTTCTTCTTCTCCAAATTTAACCATAATTTGGAAATGATAGTTAGTCTGATTTTAATTATTATTTATTTAATTTTTAAAAATTATATTTTACATAACCTTGATTTACTATTACATTATGTTTCCGAGCTTACCAATAGTAAAGGAAGCTATGTGATTTTGAATTTTTTTGAAGAGCGATTTTTTTCCAAAACAGAAATCCGTTTCAGACATTAAGGACCATTTTTGGTTCCGTGTCTCTCTGTCGGTCTGCCTGACACTTTGCTAAACAACGTGTCTTAAAAACTTCTCGTCTGATTTTATAATGAACTTACGAGTTTTGGTCATAAGTAGCTCATTGTTGGTCCCACATAAATGTCAATCTTTTTTTCTTCCACATGCGACCAACATACATTTATTATCCAGTCAATAAAGGCCAAAAACAGGCTATTTCCGCAACTCATTAGGAGAAAGCTGGTTTTTTTTTCCTGATGATAGGCCATGATAAGAGGTAAATTTTCTCAAAAGTCCCCACTCCTCTCCCTGTTGCCTGTAATATAATATAATATGCTGTAAAAGTATAAAATCGTTAAATTATTTGAAATTGGACTCGAGAAAGCTATGTAGCTCACTAATTGGCAGAGTATTTTAAACAATAAATGCATTAACTATATACATTGTGTTTCAGGACAGAATATTATCGAAGATAATTTTTTTCTTATTTTTTGGTTTTTAAAAGTGCAAAATAATGAACAAAAAGTTAGCGTAATTGAGCTAATGTTTGTGTGTGTGTTTTAGTCTATAATATAAGTTTATAAATAAACTTCTTTTATTTTTATCTTTTGACCTTATAAAAATTCTTAAGAGTATCAGGTAAAAGATCTTATTTTAATTAGGACGAAAGTTGCTTAAAGGTCACAGTATCCTTTCAAAGATTCATTGTTTCTAACTGGAATGCCTTCTTTTTTCTCCTTTCTCTTAAAAATTAAGGGATTCTTTAATAATGAGGAGGAAGGGCAAAGGGCAGACTGAAGGTAAGACAAACTAGTGGAGTCGTTGGTCCGGGGAACGTGACAAAGATCAAGAGGGTTATATAAGGAGCTTTGCAAAGAATTCTTCTTTGTACCTTCAACCTAGTCAGAGAGGTGGTAAGGGAAAAAATAATACTCCACGTAGAGGTTAGGGAGTCGAGCCTGAGGTAGGCTTCTAAAGAATTTCCCATTCAGGGAAATTCTTTGAAAACCACCTATTGTTTGTACCCTTTTCCCTGCTTTTTGCATCTGAGGTTTATTTAAAGAATAATGATAATAATTAGGTACTTTTCTTTACGGTTTAGATGCGCAGACAATAAAAATATTTAAAGAAAAATATGATTTTTGTTAATTTATTGTTTTTACTATAAAGCAAATATAATTAAAATAAATATGCTTCCCTTAACAAGTTTCTTTTAATGTTTGCGCTAGTAAACAATGTTGTTTCTTCTTAATCGAGTTTTGGTTTTTGAAAAAGAAAGTTTTATTAATACTGTTTTTAAACTTTTTTATTTATTTTTAACTGAAGCTAATAAAACCAGGGAAAGAAAAACCGGGTTTATGCAATAAATATATTTATGATTCGATTTAATATCCTTTCATAAATTGTATTTAAAACATTCATTAGAAGTTCTTCCGAATGTGAACCAGTTAATTGATTTGGTTATACATTAATAGAGATAACATAATAATACTTATTTCAATAAAACCTAAAAATCAAATCAAGGCTTTATTTATGTACCTTTTTGGCACATGCAAGAGGTATGAAATTACATTATGCTCTAAAAAATCCCCCGTTTTTTAGGACAAAAAAGAATTTACACCGCTCAATTTAGTGGTTCAACAGCCTTTGAAGGGCCTAGTCTATCAAAGGGCTTATACAAGTACAGATGTAATGCCTTGCACGGGGTTAGTGCGCCACCGCATCAGCTTTACAAACCTTTCTTACCGATGTGATTCTAAACAATTTTTTCACTGATGAAACGCCATATTATGTTGAGAACTATAATGAATTTTATTACTATTATTATTAATATCTATGTACGTATCAAGAAGAAGCGAGTCTGTTTTTATACCCATCCGAACATGGACCACTTCATATAACCAACTAGCTACCCATTTATATGGCAATGCTGAGTGAATACCGAGAGTAGGGCGATTCCATTCTCTCTTGCTGGAGTCGGAAATCGAACCCGGTCTCCTACTGGAAGAAGCGCATGATTGAGCTACCGGGGATGCCAAGAATTTATTTAAGAGCACACAAGAACAAAATTTAAATGTACTTTTATTCTCGTTTTTAAAACGTCTAATTTGCTGTTTTAGCATACACATTTTAATCATTGGAAAATTAAAGCTGATATATTAATGATCTGTTTATACCATGGAGATTTTATTAATTTATAAGGACATAAATTCTCAGTTAATTCGAATATTATGACTGATTTTATTTATTTTATGTATTTATTGATCTGTAACTCTTAACGCTCTCATATATATTTATAATTGAAGCTTTAAGACCTGGATTATTTGGCTTAAATAAATTGACTATATAAAGAGGATCATGGTTTTCCGAACACAAGGGGGCTGTAATTACTTGGTGAAAATAAGCTTCATAAATACATATATTATGTGTTTTATAATTCATACTTTATTGGAAAAACTTAAGCTCACAAATTACCTTCTAATCAAAGTAAAAAAAATATAATATTTGCAGATACACTTTAGTTTTAAGGGGGAGGGGAGCGTATCTTTTTGAGTTTTGGGACTTTAGTGTCTGTTTGTTTTATATTCAAATCTGCAGCTTTACTTCAACCTTGATGAAATTTTGTTATCTTTATCTTCAAAACAAAGGAAAGGTCGACATAAAATTTCAAAACCCACCCCTTCCCCCCTTCCCTTATTGGATAGCGCTGAGTACTCCACCTACTCGTAGTTTAATAAAAAGAAGTTTTAAATATTGTCATCACACTGTTGCGAATGGAATACATAATATTTGTAGCTTGGTTTTTATTACACATCCAATGTACAAATTAACTTTTTGTTTCGGGTTCATGTATTAATTTTACTGTGGTCAAAGGAGAACAAATAGCTTTCTGGGATAATTCACAATCGTAGTTTGGCGTTAAAGGTTTAACCGAGTTAACTACTATTCGCATCCCCAGTGAAAGAGGATTGTTTTGGCAGACTTCAGTTCAAAGGAATTGCCAAAAGGAGAAAGTGATATCATCACTTGCCTGGGTTTTAACCTAATTCTCCATTTTCTAAACATGGTATGTAGGGAGTTGCGAGTTGAGCGGTCTACCACGTTATTCACACACACACACACACACTTAACCTAATTCTCCATTTTCTAAACATGGTATGTAGGGAGTTGCGAGTTGAGCGGTCTACCACGTTATTGAGAATAGAGAAGGGATTTTCATAACCCGCTATCTCTTCTGCCTTTTAAAGCTACCGTGCTTGACGTTTTATGTCAAAGTACACGACAGAAACCTGTGAAATTGGAAATTTAAAGTCACTAGTGTCTAAGTTAGAAATGGGAAATGACAAGGATGAATACAACAATTAATTATTTATCTCTAGTTAGCGTAAATTGACACTTTTGCCCCTCTTTGGTTTANAAGCAAGAATGGTGGTATGTTACCAACAATGGGTTAATTATAAGCTATCGTCTTAATTTAGGACTTTAAATTATAAGATATGATTATGAGTGACAGATAGACACAGATCCAAAAATGTTTCCTGAGATGTCTGAAATGGATATCTGTCTTGGAATTATTGAAATCGAAGACGAATAAATATTCGTTTTTTTAAAACGATCACACAGCTTCCGTTACATTTTGTAAGCTTGGAAGCAATTGAATGAATGCAATAAATACAACAAGAGAAGGTATTAAAAATAAATAGAATAAAGTAAATAGATCAAATAACAGTAAATTATGATCACAGTTGTTCATAGATTTAATATAAACAAGGAACAGTTGTAATCTGATCTAAGTAATATAAAAAAAATATGAATACAAGAAATGTGCGTCTGTAACGTGTGTCTACAAGTATGTGTACTAAATGTGTCACGAGCAATAAAGAAACAAATAATTATATACTTCAAAGTGTCTAGAGTCTAGACCAACTAAAATGTATTTAAAATATTAGACAGATATAATATCTACTATTACACTTTTGTTTAATAAGTAATTAAATGCATAATTTAATATTGTCAGAGGACGTACTAGGATTGTATTATAGACCACATGAGTGCACTTCAAAAGAAAATTATGAATATTAACACCAATTATTCATAAAAGAATAATTTCCGTGCTGAAATGATAAATGGTTAAAAAATTACTCTAATTGGATAACTGTATTATTATATCATAAAAAGTAATGAATATAAGTTAAACAAAATAAACGTTGGTGTGAAAAAATATCTATTTATAAAGTTTAATGATAACTCCCAATGTTTTGAAGGAAAAAAAAAAATAATAATAATGTTTGGGCTAATGACCACACAAAATCCAACATAGAATGCATGGGAGAGAGATCTAGGTGGTTTTATTTAACTTTCATCCTTACTTTTATAATTTCTGTCTAGGGTAGCTCGTGTTAGTTTTAAATATATCACCTCAATATATAAAAATAAAAAAAACATAACCTATAGCTTTTGATATTTAAATGTTCATAAACTTATTTATTTGTTATTATTATTATTATTTTCTTTTTTTACCTCTTCGAATTATTTGGAAATTTGGAGAGAGGTCATCTGGGAAGTAATATTATAGTGTAATAGGGTTTTCATTTTCATGCCTCTCCATAAATCGGCCTAATTATTATAAAATTTAAAATTCAAAAAATAGATATTACAAATGCTAATTTAACAGAATTTTTCTAGTGAAATAGTTAAAAAAAAACTGGATTGCTGTAAAATAAAACCCTTTCTCTATTCTACAGCGGTCATACTCTGAAATTAATCGAGTAAGAATAATTAACAGCTGTATTTCAGCAGAACGTATTATTAAAACATTTAAAATAATATGACTCTAATTTCCATTATCAAATATACTAGCCTTCTCTAAATGAGGAAGTAAATATCCATGATAAAGTTACCATTTTTTTACTTCCATGAAAATGGAAGTATGGTGATACCCTCCAAAACGTGATTCCGAGATCTCTATGAAGGAGTGGTCTTAAGAACCCAGGGGTATCATGGAAATCCGTTTCATATACATGTATGTCTGTGCTTGCGTATGTATGTATGTACGTACGTACGTTAGTTCGGATCTTTAAACCTCTATAACATCGCTTCACGACATCGTATTGAGAGGCGGTTTTCGGCATTTTTTAGAACTTTTGTGGGCAAAACTTATGGCGCAAACCACATCATCGTAGCTTACGACGTTTCGGAGCTACAGTCACTTAAGCACGAAATCGGTCTGTCGACGATAACTTCAGTAGGCTTTATTTGATTTTAATTTCCTTTGGGGTATAGGTGTGTCCTATATAGTAGATTGTACCTATACTTTTTGAGCACAATCGAAAAAGCGGTTTGAAAGATATTGGCATTTTAGTGTTTTTTTAAAGGGTTAACAAATTACGGGTAAACTGTAAGTCGTATCGAAAAGCGGATAGCACCAGCGGTAACTGATTTTAAAAGATCTGCAATTTTGGTCCTATGACTTTTTGTCGTAGGACCATCCCTTCTACCTTAAATAGGGACATGTTTTTATTTTTGTTAAATTTTTGACTTTGAGCTCTTATATCATGTGCAATAATTGACCGATTTAATTTCTGATTGAGGTCCTGAAACCGCACATTAATGCCCTTTAAAACGAGTATTTATTATTGTAATTATTTGTAGTACTTATAAAGAAGAATCGAAATTTAAAAGTAAAAAAATTCTGTGTTATTTTCTTTGTAAACAATCCTTTTTAACAGCTGATTTTAAAATTCTTTTATATTATATTCTCATATTCTATAGTTAATAACAAATTATAAAGAAAATATAAACAAATATTGCATGATAAAGTTTTTTGTTATAAAGGATAAAAATTAATCAATTTGTTTGGTTATCGCATAAACTCTCCTTGAACTCTAGATGTAAACAAACCTCCTTTCTTTTCCTTCAGTTTACCTTTAAACATCGTAACGGATCGCACATATCCTCTAATCTTTTTACATACTACCGACATTTATTAGGGTAACATTTTTTTATGCTGAATATATATTTTTTATTGTATTTATTATCATTATTATTTTTGTTGCAAAACTATAATCAATATTAGCTGTTTGTACGATGTAGTTTATACAGAGTTCTCTCTTGCTCACGTCTTGACACGGTAACATATTTCATGGAAGTCATGTGTGGGATTTCCACACCGGTACTTTATTGTAAAGATAGTTTGATGTAGCGTGTCTGGGGCATCACGTATAGAAATGGAAAAACTTACAAATATAATGCACATATTATAGTAAAAATGTTTAATGTATACTGATAAAAATTACTTTATTTATGGATACTTTTTAATTTCATACCCTCTCGAAAAAACAAGATATGCTACATCGAAGCCCAGTTTATTCTACGACTGATACATACACCCAATTTTATACAAGATACAAGATATTATATTATATTATACTAGCCGTTAGGCCCGCGGTAACGGGCAGAATAATAAATATGGTTGAGAAAAAGAGCTGAGAGATAATTAGTTATAATTAAAATAGATATTTAAAGAGATATTTACTGTTTAAATAGTAAGTTTTATGCAGTTATAATTAAAACATTTAAATAGGAAGTTTTGTGCTCCGATATTCGTTACATCCGATATGGCGCAAATGGTTTAGTATCTGGCTTAGGGGAGACCGGGGCCAGTTGGCCATAGGGGCAGGTTGGCCCAGTCGAGTTAGTTCGGAGACTAGACGCTTGAGAGTGTCAGGAGTCATGTCAGAGGTTGGTAGCACTGCCCCCTTCTCTCCACATAACTATCAAGCCTGTCCGAGCGTTTTTGGTCGTGTCACGCTGTCTAATCACTTTTCGATAAGTCAGACTATATTTTTAATAGTTCGTTTCGTGTGTTTTAATTAATAAATCTACGGCATTACCGAATTAGGTAAGTACTTAGTTTGAAGTCTATAGTTTAAGGATTATTTCAGTATTATTTATTAATCAAAATATGTTTGTCAACTTAGATGACAATCAATTATTTGTAAAATATGGTCATGGGGCAGGTCGGCCCAGTACAAATGGGGCACGTTGGCCCACCGGGCCAACTTGCCCCGTACACATTTTAGATTTTGATTAAATTAGTTTTTACATTTGTGACGAATGTTTTCTTTATCAAATGACAATAAATATAAATATTAACATATACCTTCTAGTATAATCTTCAGCTAAATGCTGTTTTGTAAAAAAAAAGTAACAGTTCCTTTTATTTAATTTTAATTTACTTTACAAATAAAGGATTCTTTTCTATTCTATATATATATATATTGGAAAAAGTAAAATGGTTTTGTACTTAGCACATTTACAATTCTGTCTTCAACTCACGGTTTTATTTTTAGATATACCTGAGTATGGTGCGAAATTATGTTCGAAAGACTGAACGAGGAAAGGTGACAGAGGACAGAATGTTACTAGCAGTTTTGCAAGTTAAACAACACAAAAGATCGGTGAGAGAAGTTAGCACCGAGTTTGATATTCCCAGAAAGACACTTGGAAGATACTGCATGAAGTATAAAGGAACAATACTTCCCAATTCAAATGTTACTGCTCAGGTTGAAGATATATATGAAAAGGAAATAGTTAATTCTGATCCTGAAGAAATAAACCTTCCTAAAACTGTGAACCCTGTTGATAGCAATAACAACGAACTGGTAAATTACAATGCTGCTGAAACACCTATGCTTGCTGAAATGGACGAAGTAGCTGAAGCAGTAGGAGATCTACCAGCACTTAGTTCTAAGGCTAAACCTTGGGATCGATTCGGCTATGTCAAAATATTTCAGGTATTTGAACCTGAACAAGAAGTCTTACTTGAAGAATATCTTATGAAGGCAAGTGATATTTATTATGGTCTTTCTCCAAAGGAGGTCAGGCGCTTTGCGTACACCTATGCTGTTGCCTGTAACAGAAAATTTCCCGAATCATGGACAGAGTATGAAATGGCGGGTAGTGATTGGTTCTCAGGGTTCTTGAAGAGACATCCTAAACTTTCTATCCGTACCCCTCAGGCCACAAGTTTGGCACGCTGCACTAGTTTCAACAAGTACAACGTTAAATTGTTCTTTGATAATTTAAATAATGTTATATCCAGGCTGGCAGTGACCGCTGCGGATATTTGGAACATCGATGAAACCGGCATCACAACTGTGCAACGACCAGATCGTGTCGTCGCTCGGAGGGGTTTTCGACAAATTGGTCGAGTGACATCG
>KZ651268.1:527783-540886 GCA_001010745.2 Gerris buenoi | reverse complement strand
AAAAAAAAAAAAAAAAAAAAAAAAAAAAAAAAAAAAAAAAAAAAAAAAAAAAAAATTGTCATCGAAATAAATTTTCTATTCTCCCCATATCGGAAAAATCAAATATAATAATATTATATTGAGATTATTAAGGCAATAGAATACTATGCCTTTTTAATTAAAAAAAAAAAATAATACCAAATCTTTTGAAGGGACTAAGGGACCCATGTCATTTGGGTTCAATATTGTCCTTGTGAGTTCCACCAGACACCATCTGTTCCTGTTCCTGTCAAAATTTTTGGTCTACAAGTTAAAACCTAACCAGATTAAATACAAGTGGTTTTTTTTTTGTAAAAAATACAAGTAAGTTTAAAAAAAAAGTAAGACATATATCAATAGGCCAAGCGCCAAAGACTTTGAACGATAAATAATTCGGGAAAAGCTTAATTTTGGTTTATGGCTTTATTTTGGTCCCCTGATGAACATACTAAGTTTTCCCCCTCGAGGGAGGTCGGCGTTTTGAAAAAAAAGGGACCAAAATTCGGTTTTTGGCCAATAACTTCGTTTTAATCGATGATACGACAAAAACAGATATTATCAAATTTGTAGGGCTTTAAATTGTCAACAAAAAAGGTTCAATGTCATTTTTCACAAAAGTCAATAGTTTCGAAGCTATAGCGCGGCGAAGTGTGACATTATTTTTAAACTTTTTATTTATTATCGAGTGTCAATGTATTTTTAGTCTAAAAATCATGTCGCACTTCGTGGCGCTATAGCTTCGAAACTATTGACTTTAGTGCATAATTACATTGAACCTTTTTTGTTGACAATTTAAAGTCCTACAAATTTGATAATAACTGTTTATGTCGTATCATCGATGAGAACGAAGATATTTGCCAAAAACCTTTTTTCGTCAAAGAATTTTGGTCCCTTTTTTTCAAAATGGCGGCCAACGCCGACCTCCCTCGAGGGGGAAAACTTAGTATGTTCATCAGGGGACTAGCATAAAGCCATAAACCAAAATTCAGCTATCCCCGAATTTTTTTCCATTAATGGCCTTTTTTGAGCTAACGCTCTTGGCCTACAAATAAAATTAAAATAATATTACATTCAATCAGACTAGGAATGTAATTATAACTTTTATAATAACATTTCCAACAATAACGTTTTTTTTCACTTATGCACTATTTAAAACCCTGAACGAAATTATACTATTTTATTAAATAATTATTTAATACGTAGTATTATTTAATACGTATACTATTTTATTTGATTTATAATGCAAGAGTATCTGTTCCAATCATGATTCAAATTTAATATCACGCTCTGATAGTAAATATTTTGTATATGTTATATACATATATTTCGGTCTCTACCTCTCTAGTTGATTACCACCAGAGAACTAATAATTCTGTTCACAGATAACGACTAATTAAATATGTATAGAGTAAGACTAAGTAAACAAAGTTAAATCAAGATTTACTGTTGTGGTTTACAATTCACTAACCTCTGTATCATCTCAATATTATTAGTTCTGCGCTTACAAGGTAAGGTATGGTTTGTTATTACTAGTTATTAGGTTATGAGTGTATCAATATAATATTATTATATTATTTTATTGGCAATGAATGTGCTTGAAAAGGATTATTAAGCTATATCATTTTCGTGTGTAGTTTAATAGTGACGAGCTCGTTTTTTTAAAAAATAAAGCTAATTAAACTATCAAGTTATTTTTTTAACATAGATAACAAAAATAAAATAAAGATTTGACACATCAATAAGCCTTTAAACCTAAATCAAGAGATGATTGTGTCTGCCAATACAATTTATCACTTCTAACTGACTAAAGCTTTTATCTATTCTTCCCGCAGATTAAGAGATTAGGACGTGTGGAATAAAGGAATTTGGTCTATAGGAATATAGCTCGATTCAAAACACACAAAAGAACGTAAGTATTTATTGAGCAGGGTAGACATGGATACATAAAAAGGTATGTTGGCTATTATTTAAAGGATTTTAAGCGGGAGGATTAGTAATTTAAAGCTCCCTTTTATTCCTAAACGAAAGTTTAAGGGTTTCCTTTTGATTTTAACCTACAGAAAATAAATAAATTAAACACTTTATAACCTGTATTAATATTGTTTTATAACCTGACCTGCATACCTAATATATTAAAGAATAATTTTAATTTTGGTTAACACTTTTTATGAATTAAATGATTTAAAAAGCACACGGTAGGAGTCACTCTCATGACTAACATAATGATCGATATTTAATTAAATAATTTTCCTATCTGAATTCATCCTCAGAAGTATTAATGTTTGAATGTTATGACCCTAATCTTAACACAAAAATTATATTTGTTAAAAAAAAAAAAAAATCTAACCTGCTCTTGTGGGTCTATCATTAGAGGCCATCTGCTAGCCTTAGTTACATAAATAGCATTTTCAGTTGACACCTTATCTTTTGGAAGGCCGCAAGTATTCCAAACTCGTACCTCGTATGGATCTGCCAGGATTTCTAGCAAACTGAAAAAAAAACATAATTTACTAATATTTATCTGCAGTAAACTAAGAAATTTTTATTTTTACCTATGCTGACCAAGTAATATGATTTTTGGTGGCAAAGTGGTCAATTTTGAGTTTTATTACTTGTTTTTGTTATTTTTTTTATTTCAATATATCCATCATTTGGTGGCGATTAGCTCAATAAATATATTATGTCTGGGGAATAAATTGAAACCTGTCCATGTGGCAGTTATCTAATTTTATCAAGTGCCTCATGGTACTTCATTTTATCATTCATTTCTGTACCATTATTTTTATTATTCAATATTCCTTAAACAACTTATAACCAAAATGGGTAATGTAAATTTAGTTATGAAACTATTATACCTGAATATCGGAGATGCTGGTATTTTTAATTTTTTAGCTTCATCAAGCCATAATTGACTGAGTTCCTCTCTGTAATTGCTTGTAAATACTCCTAGATAAGCGACACAAGCGGCCGCTATCAAAACATTACCAACTATGTCATGAAGTTCTTGAGCAAAAACCTGTGTATAACACGTTGGATAAACCATTATTAATTTGAATTTATTANTATTATGTATATTACACATGTAAAAGATTTTATTTTTCATGAGTACGTTTAATGTTAAGTTAATCTAAGCCCTTCTAATAAATATTAGCATTCACTTATAAGTGAGTGTAATTTATGTAATTAACATTTCTTTAATTTTTAATATTAAGAATATAATTTTTTTTTTTTTCGTATTTTTTTTTTTTTTTAATTTCCTATGCTTAATGATAACTTATTGTGATTTTGTAAGTATTTATTTTCATTTTAAATATTCACAAATTAAAGAGTATCTTCTGACTCTATTTGGATTTTGTACTTTCGAGAACATTCTACAGATTATCCTATGCAATGAGATGTGCTAATGATCGCCATATCACTCTGACTAGTTTGTTAAAAGTAACTTCAAACTGCTTTATATTGAGTATATGGGAATATTGACAACGATTAGTCCTACAGATGGTGGTTAGAGGGCGGACTACCTGTTTCAATAGATGGGATTAACCCAGCGCACTTCGACCGTACCCTTCCCTTCAAAAAGGGGCTGACGCACTTCTACCGTAACCCGACCTTTCCCGGCGCACTTGGTGTACAGCCGTCACACCGTCACCTGTATAAGGCCTAGTTTGCACGGGTTGAGTATTTTAGCACAGTAGCCACGGTCGAGTAATTTACTCAGTGTTGAGTATATAAATTTAGTAAAAAACGAAGTGTCCAAACGAGTCGAGTACTAAATTACTAAAATACTCGATCCGTGCAAACTAGGCTTAAAACGGATTCAATAAATCGCTCATGCGGTCTCCTCTGGAGGTACTAGTTTTAATAATAAATTTAAAAAAGACTGTCAATTGGTGTGGGACATAGATTCCTCACATCCTAGCACGTACTTTATTGATTTTATATTTTTACAAGTAATTATTTCCTAATTTTGCTTCCGAGATTACCGGAGGTATCGAAAGCTACGAGATCGTTAGCTCAAAAAAAATTTCTAAAAGTATTCAAAACATTTTTAGATCTCTGATTTCAATCATTCCAGTGTCTGTCTGTTGGTCTGTCGGTCTGTCGCTCTATTTTTGCGAACCAACATATCTTAAAAACTATGCATCCAATTTTATGATATTTTTATGGTAGATCATGATTAGCCCATTGTTGGTCCCATATAGGTTTGAACCTTCAGCGCTCATTTGTTGCTCTTCCATTTTTAATTTGTTATAAAATGTTTATAGCTTATCGAAAGTAATCTGCGGGTTAGCTCCAGATTGCAATTGAAAGTATCAATTGCTCAAAAATTTAATTATTTTCATTATCTCCTGAATCTAAGATTATACTTGGTTTGCACTATAAATTCTAAATCCTTTGGTCCTAATGCTTTTTGTGGAAAATTTGGGTAAAGGAGGGATTTTAAACTTTTATAAATTTTATTTAGTGCAAATAGAATATACGACTAACATAATGTCTTATTCGCACAAGTGGAATAATTCCATCAGTTTAGTTAAACATAGTGGCGTTGCATAGGAAGCCTACAGCCTCTCACTCTTCAAGAAACGTTTTATCTAATTTAAAACCTGAGAGCCAACGGTTGAAAAGTGAGTGAATAAGTTAAGAATTTGTAATTATTCGGTCCAGGTATTTGAGAGGCGAAGTCAAGTAACAGTAGTTAGTGAAGTTAGTCTGAGAGTAGGGTCCCTAACAGTTTACAGGCTATGCTGCTATCTATCCTTAGATACTGACAACTTGCCTAAAACCTCCTGGTCTCTAAATTATTGTGAAAACTTTGTGGCCGTCCTACCACACATTGTGAAACAACAAACTTTACCAAATTCTCTACACCCTAGATAACTGAGCTCTAACTTCATTTGACACTTTAAAATATAAAATATTTTACTCAGCACTTAGCATCTTAAACATTAAAATAGTCAGCCAATTAGTTTAGCACAAAGCTTCTCGGGTAATTTTAAATGTTGCGCTCTTACCATTACTGTCTAATTTATTTAATGTTTCCCCCTTTTATAAAATTCTGTCAACATTTTTTTTTAAATTTTGTTCTTAAATTCTCAGAATAAGGATGCTTAAATTCAGTTACCTTCGGTATGCTTGGAAGCAAAAAATCAAAATACCTTGAATTAAAGTTGTCAACACAATATACACGTATACATATTGTAATTATAAAGATCCCTTCACAGATGTTTGCAATCTGATCCTTTGTGACATACATTTTAATATTATTATTTTAATTCACTTTAACTACATTTTAACATTTGATCCTATAAACACAAAATAAAAGACAGAATAACAAAAACGTACTCATTACTATTGTAAAAATCGGTGAAGAAAAATGTAGAGAAAGGAAAAACAAAATAATAATTGGACTCGGTGTTTGGTATGAATTTTAAAACACCGGGTGTGTCACACTGTTTTAGACCTTCCTGAACAAATTAAGTTTCGAGTCTGTCTGTTTGTCTGTCGGTCTTTGTGTCCATGAATCCTTGCTTTTCGCATAATTTCCACGATTTTATTTAATTTTAAAGAAAATTTCAGGGATTACCTCGCTTATGCCCTATAGAAGGTCCCCAATGAATTTCTCTCTATGAATGTTGGCCTCTGCGTAGACACAAACGTCCCATTCTCTAAACGTCAATTTCTAGTGACCTAATAGTCCGATTTCACTCAAATTTTAAGGATAGATATATTCTCAAATTAAAACCTGAGAATCGAACGTATGATAATGCCATATGAATTGCATCATGATCGGATCAGCCATGCAGTGGCTAATAGCTACGCGTGTGCGCAAACATGAGATGCTTTCACACCCATAACTTTCACAATTTTGATCCTGTTTCGATAACATTTTCAGGGATTGCAGAGGTTATGCTCTTAATGGTCCCTAATGGATGTCATTTTAATTGGATTTATATTATCCACTGCGCTTGCAAAGTCGTAAAAATCCGCCAAACATCAATTGCTCAAGGTCTAACGAATGAATTAGTGGATAGTTAGGAACTGACCCACTGATGATGCCCATGATTTTTTTTGAGAAAGCTATTTCTTATTTGGTTACCAGGGTATGTCAGGATGAAAGAGAGAATTAATATATGAAACAACCTCAGGTGCAGAAGAGAAGCACTTTGCTCCCAACATAACAGGATACTAAAGCACACTGCTGTAATCATAAAAAAAAAAGTTTCAATTTTCTCTCAGCAAGGAACATATGATTTAGATCGTTGCACGTAATTTTGCTATATTCTAGATTAGGAAAGTGGTATATTGCAAAACGTAATCTTAAATTGAATATATTGGCTATGTGATTTTACAGGAACCTACCAGTTTACTACTTTATACATTATTTTATAAGGTTAACTTTAATAAATTTTAAAATAATAGCATGATATAGCATGATAGGATATGAAAAAATAATTTCTAAGTTATATAGACAAAAAGTGGTAATATCACGTTAAGCCACCCTCTGTCAAAATAACTTTAACTTTATGATAACCTTATTAGTAATTGTTTTGTGGGAAAGTGAAAAACCTCCCTTACTTAACATTAGGGTGCGTACCTACTAATAAAACAGAGGTTGTATGTCAAGTTATAAAATGAATAAATAATAATTTAACTTATATGAAGTGTATAGACTTATTTATTTAGTTATTTTTTCGTTAGTAACCCTGCTTTGTTTGTTTACCAAATGAAATATAAACTTGTTTTTTTATATACTTTTTTACTTTTTTACTTATATTACTTTTTTAATAATATAGATAGATGATAATAATAATAGTCTGCCAATTAGCGTGGCACATAACTTCCTCGCGTCCCATTTTTTTTGTACATTAATGATTTTATTCTTTTACAACATATTATTGTCATATTTATATAATTTCCTTCCGTTTTTAAAATCTGTCAAATTGTTATGATTGGTTGGCAACAATTAAGTGACAGAAACGAAACCAACCACTTTACCTAGTGTTTGATACAGATTTCTGGCTGGGAATTTATTAAATCAGAGATTTTTTTTTTTTTTTATTCAGAGAAATTTTAGAAGCAATTATAAAAAAAAATTTCGGTCTTAAGAACGATGACATAGCTTCCGCGGTACTTTTTTAGATTGTTACTCGCCTATGTTGTTATAGAATAAAAATGGCTTTGACTAAATAACTATTAAGAAAATGGGATGCTTAGTCCGATGTACTTTGGGACAAATATCCCACTTCTGTTTTGAGAAGGGGACTAAAAGTCCAAAGAAGTACATTTTGTACACCTTCTTTAGATTGTTACTCCCCTTTTCTTGTGAGGGGAGTAATATTGTAAAGAAGAGCCGCTTCTGTTACCTTCAGTAAGCTCGGAAGAGAAATTAGTCTGACAAACTCGAATTAAACTTTTTAATATGCATAGTGATACTTAATTATAGCAAATGACATCTCATTTAATTTATTATTAAATATATTATATGTTATTCAGAAATGAGTGTTTTGCTGATGAATTGGTATGATCCCTTTTGTGATTTTCAAGTAATACAGATTTATTTTCATACATTCTCAAAAACTAAATATTTTTATATTTTTTATACCATGTGTATAAGAAACTAATAATATTAGAAACATGATGCTACATAATAAACCAGTATTATAATTTCAAGAGTTTAAAAAAGTACCAAAAAATAATGTCAAAACAAAATTATGTTTAAAAATAATAACAATAATTCTTCTTAATAGACAGGCTCTTGTAAAAAAAAGGTGGGGGAAGGAGGCACAACATTGTATTCATGCCTCACAATGCCATCTTCAGCCAGCCTTTCCTCTTATATCAGGCCTTTTTTAAATCCCCTATAATAATTTTTGCCTTTAACCTTTCTAAAAGCCACCACATTAGGCTTTAAAATATTCTACCCTCCTCGCTTATACATTCCCCTTTTCTTCTTTCTTTCCCGTCTCATGTTACATTTTCATACTACACTCACTGAGTCAACAAAAAAAAAAACTATTGAAAGCATGGGAAATGGGGACAAATTAATCACCTATTCATGATAAACTTTTGAAATAATATATTCATCTAATACCTAAGATTAATATTCTTAACTTATGCTATTAAAAATACAAATGTTCCTTATTTATCAATATATACAAATAAGGGGTTGAAATATCGCCAAAAATATAATATATTGAAAGCTTAAAAGTTTCATTTATACTTCTTATTAGACTATTGAAGGGTTTTTTTATACTTTGAGAAATCATTTATTAAACCATTCATACATTATAATTTATAAACACTAAATATATCAAACGAATAATTGATATTATAATAATCATATAAATAAAGTTTAATAACAACGTTTGAATCATTAATAATAACTAAGAGTATAATAATAGTTGTTATTGTTCTATAACATTAAATTATGAGCAATTACCACAACTATAACCTATCGGGTATTTTTTTGAGGAAAAACACATCCATTTAAGTATTTAAGATAAAACGAGGCCGTATAGAAATATCTAGAAACATAAATAAAGACTTATATATAATAAGAATGAAAAATTGGGAAAAGGATGTGATGAAAAAAGAATATTGTGTATGCGAGACAGCCCCAAAAAATGGCTATGCTATTCAATAAATATAAATCAAGCCTATCGATAAATACTACAGATATATATTTTATACTATTTCTTAAAATATTGTTGTATTATACTCCTGCGTGTCTTAGGCTGATCATGTGATATATAAAAATGACTAAAGATTATCGAATTTGTTTATTGAAATATAAAAATAGTCTGCTAATGAGTGCTAATAACTTAGTTTCCTCGCTTCCCATTATTTGACGAAAGGTCACATAAGTTTACAAAACTAATAAAGTTTGGTTGTTTGGCTTTTTTAAATTCTCTAGGGGTCACATTAATTTTCTATAATATTTTATTTTTGGAGACGGTTGGAATTACTGTTGGGTCCATTTGTCGTTGTTTCCGCCCAACACCATGAGCTTCTTCAGGCTTAATAACAATTATTTCAGTCACATGACTGCAATAACTTAAATAACATTTTATTTCAGAAAATAATTTTATTGATTTAAATCTCTCATCCGGACTGCCAGGGGGTCTATCCACAAAAAATTGGAATGTACATAAAGATAATGGTGTTAATAAAAATAAAATAATCTACTTTTGTAGAAAACCAATAAAGTTTAAATTAATATTACTTATTGTGGTCAAGTCTATTCTGTACCACATAACTGAAGATCACACTTTGTTCAGGTTTTTTTTAAACATATTTTACACTAATTTCGAACTGTTGTAATAACTTCTATAGGTCACTAGCCAACTGTATTTTTTCTCCATATTTTCTTCTCAGTTTTTTTTCTTGTTGTTTGTGTTTTCTTCTCGATTCTCTGATAATATACTTCAGTTTTTTCAACATTTGATATTTTAGAATATAGCTTCCCTGATAAAATAATGTACTTTAAAAATATCTCTCTTAAATATAGAATAATAGAAATGAAAGCCTCTCCACTAATCATATGTTTATTTCGCATTCAGAACTAGCTTTCGGCCTCTCGGCCATCATCAGTGCCTACAATAAGATAAACAATAACGTAAGTATAGTACAAACATAAATGTATTTCACATAAAAAGTTAAAAAAGTTAAAAAGATGTTAACAAAGGTTAAATGAATAAATTTGAGATAACAATAGAAATAATAAGTAAAAAAAAAAAAAAAAAAGATCTCTTAAATATCTACTGTCTAATACCTCGTTCATCCCAATATTCCTCGTAACTTGGACTAATGTTATCGGATTGTAATAAGTGGTCGACCCACTTATTACAATTAATATTTACAAATTATATTTACAATTAATATTTAATTTTTTTACGTTTGTACAAATTATTTGCTAAAAATGAATTTATTTTTATACAATTCCTAAGAAGAATTCGTTTCGAGCATTTATTCGGTTTCTTCCACACTACCTGAAGCAATCAGAATATCACCTGTAGATATGAATATTTATAATGCTTATAAATATTCAGTTAATATTTATATATCTTTTAAGCTTGAGCTTCTCGTACGCAGTTTAGAGTGCTCTCGCCCAGGAACTGTAACGTCAAAATGGATATGGATAAGAGCCTAGTCGAGGATTTAATTCCTACCGCGGCTCATCTCTTAAATTTTGATATAAATTCTTCTCTTTACCTCTTCCCCCTAAAGTTTAATTGACGGCTTACATCTTAGAGTTGTTATTTTGCGTTTTTGGTTGTCAACATTGTAAAGCATCAGTATTCATGTTGGATACAACCCTTGTTGTTTTTTTGTAAGTTTTTATTAAGAAAAAATGTTGAATGCTTTATTCGCAACAAAACTGAAACATCTTGCAGAATATGATTATATTAAAAAAAAAAAAAAATAAAATAAAATAAATTGAAAGGGAATTTAATTTTAAACCAGGGATTCCTTTTATTGGAAAACAAACAAAAGTCCAAATGTGTTTTTTTATTATTATCATTTCTTTTTCTCTTTGTATTTGGTTTTTATATTGGAAATATATGTCACCTACAAATTCAATTAATCAGTGATTTTCCATGTCATTGTTTTTTGTGTCAGTGAATTTCCATTTTATTAGAATTTTTTTTACAGTTCAAGGGGAAAAAACTGCTATGTTTGCAATAAATTAAATCTGGTGGCACGGCAATGTCCCCGCCAAGTCGAGCACAGCCGTACCATCCTTTATTGGAACCAACTCAAGACAATTTGGACCCTCCTCGATTATCTTTTGATGCTTATATGTATAAAATTTATTTTTAATTATATTTCAGTAAAAATTTAACCAGAAATAAAAATTTTACAACTCACACCGACAAATATTAGTTTTTAAGAAAAAGAGCCAAATGTTTTTTTTTTTTATTTAGCAGTGATGTATTAACTGACATTATCATAATTCTAAGGCACTTCTATCAATCCTACAAATCTTGAGATGTTAATATTGAGAAGGAAAATTTTAAAAATCACAAAAATCTAGTTTTTCTCAAGACTAATAGAAAATCCGTCTTTTCAAAATATTATACATAATTATAACTTGGGCTACTAGTGCGCTCGAGAAGAGATCTTCAAAACTAAAGTATAATTTTACTCTCATTAATAGAATTTTACATTTTAATGAGTATGAAGTGAGATTGATATTTATTGAGTTATAAACTCGACGATGTGAACATACACTTCCCAGTCGTCCGCCCACGAAAATTGTTTAGTTCATTTTATTCTCCCACTATTTTGCCTTTGTTGTTTAAACCTTTTCTTCTAAACAATGATAATTATTTCCTGTTCCTATGTAGGTATATCGTGTTATATCCTTCCCTTATCTATTCTTATATTTTAGTGAATTATATAATAGATACATATTTTGTGTTCAAAAAAACAAGAGGCTAAGAAAGGAAAAGTTATTTAAAAAAAGAAGAGACATCCCAACAAAGAATAAAATCTCCTAGAAAATGATAGAATAGTGGGACCATTAAATTTGATAAAGTATCAAGAATGGAAAAAGTGTCAAAGGCTTCAAAGAAGAGAAGATTCGGTATAGCTCACTCACTTCAAACATCAATGCTTAAAAATAAAAACTGGATTCGAATATTAACATATAGAGAGGAAAGAATTTTCTTTTGCCACAATAAAAACCCTAAAATTGTGAACATTTAAAATTGATATGTCTTTCCTCAGATGAATATTTGCTTTATAGGTAAAAAGACCTATTTATGGAATATGGTAAAAAGTATTTGTTCGAAAATATATTATTGCATGTTTGTGACGATAGGTAGAAATGAGAGTTATTATTTGATAATGTGTTTGTAATACGGGTAGTATTAGCAGAGAGATGTCGATGTGTTTACAGGAGGGGAGGAGATGTCAGAGCATGCGACAGATACTATAGAGTAGAGGTATAGGTGTGATAGAGTCTGTATTGCGTTACGGCAGAGTAATAGATGTAGAAGATTCCCCTCTATCTCATGCTTGCTTGACGTCCTACTAAACCAGCACAGCGTACTGTGGTTTACATGTTTAGACTACCCTATTACCGCGTATTTGTAGCCTCTTCTAACCTCGTGCACTTCGTAGTTCATACCTTCCTTCCAAACAACCTCTCACTTTTGCTTACACAGCTACCGCACTAGAGAAAATCAATATAGACCCTTCTCAGGTGAAGAACTCGACAGAAACCGAAAATCCACTGTAGTGAATCCTTAACTAAATACACAAACACGTATAAATTAGTGGGTCCATTGATATAAACAAATGATCCCCCCTCGGGAACAATTACTCACGTAGAACCAGGACCCCTCGTGTGTTTATTTCAACAGAAAATGACGGTTTTACATAAACCTCTCTCCCAATTCAATCTCGCTGTCTATAATTAACTCTGCTAATTAATCTCTTCACCTACGGCAAATTTAACTATTAATAATCTTACAATTAGTTGCTTATCAATCTTTACTAATAATCCAGTATTGTAAATTGACAGTATGGAGTTTTGTAGTGTATGAATAAACAATAATTACAGCGTCTTTGTGGAAATTTTGACATTTTCATGTCTTTACCTTGGCACATAAACTCGAAAAGCGTTACCAAAAAACGACACATAAAAAGCGTTAAACTGTACCAGAAGGGCGCTTATATACCGTACTTTAGTCATCATCGTCTACTGCTGAGTATTACTACTCCTAACGATATTTGAGATACTAATGAAGAGTGTATACTAGGGTGGGCCGAAAAAACTCATTTTTTTATTTCGAAGTTGTAATAGTGCGGAAAAGTTGCGAATTACATAGACTAAAAGAAGGAAAAAAAAATTATCAAAATCGGTTGACATCTTCCGTTCGCGCAAGGGCCCTAAAGTTTGACAAAATTTGGAAAAAACTTGATTTTTGCGATTTTTTTTTTAATTTTGGAAATTGATGTTTTCGTGATGTAATAGTTAATAACGTCATCTAATACAGCCTAAAAACATTGTGTTTTAATTTGGTTGAGATCAGTTGATATCTTCCGGTCGCGCATAAGCCCCAAAATTAGCCCAAAAT
>KZ651268.1:500282-516652 GCA_001010745.2 Gerris buenoi | reverse complement strand
GCTTGGGTCGGTTATCACCAGCCTATCTTACCCAAATCAGCACTGAACGTGTTTGATTGAAAACCGCTAGCGATCGCTGAATCCAGGTGAGAGCGGTGAGCGGAGGTTACACCCGGTGGACTAACGAAGGAGAGCGTGCTGGGTTTTGGAGTCGTAACCTGGATGCTACCTTCCCGAAATCACGTCTTTGAGCAGGACACACAATGTTTACAAACATGCTCATGCTCCGTGGACAACTTGTTTCCGTGGATTGAATATTGTGGTGCTTGTAGTGTTGAATTAGTGGTGTAAATAGTGTGATTATGTTTGTTAGTTATAAGATTAATATAAGGTACAGTATTAGATAAGATATAAGTTATAAGCATACAATAGAGAACAAAATTACATGCAAGAAAGGCGGAGCCTAAACAATTATTGATCATCATATCAAAATTTATCATAACAAACAACAATTTATCGTAAAAAAAACAACTTCTCCTCGGCGGGGAATTGAACCCGGGTTCTCTTCGTCTGCGCTTAAAGCTATTTTTCTCATGAACTATATAACTATGTATATTTTTCCTGGGGAAAAACAACTTACATCGTCAGATATAAGTTGATTTAGATGAGACAACATTTTATAATAGTTTTTATGTTTGTTTTTTTTTTTTCAGAATTTTTAGCTTATTTATTATTTCGTCAAAATAGGCCCGGTAGTTTGCTCTTCGTGTCTGCACATATTATGACAGATACATATTTTTTTAAAACCACTTTTTTAGACTTCGAAATTTTTTAGGTTCTCGAAATGTTTAAAAATTTATCAAAATCAAATTTGGACACTGTTTCATGTCACACCTCTACATCACCACAACACATACAGTACAGTAGGCTGATCAGTGACACCGCTGATTCTTCAAAAATGTGTACATACTTACTTACTGTACATAATTTTTGTAAATATTTACCTATTATTGTTTGTTCATATGTAATTAAAAGTCCAATTTCCACAGAAAGGCAGTTGTTTCAATTCCTATATTACAAAAAAGAACTATACTTTTTCTACCTATGAAAAAAGTTAAGTTAAAAAAAAAAATCGGTCTGAGACGACTCAACTTTCTCATATATGTACATTTAATTACTATTGGAAATATCATATAAAANTCTTTTTTCGTTTTCAACCATCAATTACGAAGTCTATGAAAAGATGATGTGCAAGGAGCGCTGCTACCAATTAAATTTTACATCATAACAATTATTTGAGTTGATTAAATAAGAATTTTTAGACATTTTCACAACTCTGTGAACGATGTTAATATGTTACTTAAATAATTAAATTTAAGATATTGAATAATTTGGTCTTAGCTCTTGCTCATTTGTAGACAGTCTATAGCATCTAAAAGGTTTTTAACGAGAGCCATTAGTCAAAATTAGTCATTTTCAATAGAATAATAATTTATTGCTTAAATAGTGATTTGGTATTTTGGAAATTCATAAGCCCAAAGGCTTTTGACTACTAAGCCTAACTTAACAAAGACTTATTGCACTGAAATGGTGGGATATAGATCTGTTACAGGAATGGCTTAGTACAATAATACAAGTCCTGATATTTCATGTATTGTATAGTATATAGAAGTTGTAATAGGGAGTGAGGCGCCTGGAAACTGCCTCCTTATAGCAGGCTATTTTCCCAATCCCTGCCCCTTAGCCTACTTTAAAGGGAAAACGATCCGAAGTATTGATGCTGGCGAGAATTTCCCCCAGTCAAGGGGTAACCATTTCTCTAAGCTTAGAGATGACACAATTATAAGAAAGTTAACAAAAAAATATCTTACTTTACTTATCTCATGAAAAATTAAAGTAAGTGTAATTACTTTGTCATATTAGTAAAAAAAAAACTGTATAATATTATTGATTATATACCTCCCCGTATATATCCATAAGAATTATTTACAAAATAATAAGTATAAAGTATTTACGAATTAAATAAACAGCCATGTTAATAAAGGAAATTATAGCTTTGTTAATATTACTGCTTTGAAATTATAACTAAACTAGAATTATCCAATAATATACTTGGAATAATAGTTTAACTTCTATAGTTAGGCTTAGTTTATTTTAACAAGAAAGCAAGGAAGCTATACTGGAAAAAACAAAATTACCATTAGTTTTTTTAACTTATCGATAAGATAATTTATGTTATCCAACGAAAAGGTTAATAGGTATTATTAAAATGTATGTCCTGGTAGTATATAAAAATAAAACAATGAAGATGCGGATCGCCGGTTTCTGTTAAACAATTAAGTTAAAATTTGAATGGTTTATTCTTTTTCGCTTCAAGACCTTTAAATTGATGTATAACAGAAAAAAGTTTACTAAGTTATATTATAAAACATTATAAAATGTTTAAAAATATTGAATTCATTTCAAATATAGAATATAAATAAAAGTTTACAGCTGTATTTATGCCTATACTTTATTCTTTCTACTAGTATAAAGTCTAGAATACTGGGTCAAGTTTATTAGTACCTCGGAAATTTTATTTTTTTATTTTTCCAAGAGTATAAATATTCTTGTTGCATAGCTCGAACTCGGTCGGTGGGTAAAGGAGGATTGGGAATTCTGAATTAACGTTCCGGAGGTACGGAGTCAGATAAAAAGACCCTTTCACTTCCAGAAATAGCAAAAAAGGTTTTTTCTGCTTCTAATTTTAAAAATCGAGGGTAGCTTAGGGATTGGGGAAAGAAAATGTCTGTTGGTTTATTTTACTCATGAATGAGAGGCGAGTTTGTGAGTTATCTGGAATTATTAGCTCGTTTGCTCTAGACTTTCGTAGAACAAAAGAATGAACGTAGGTTTTAACCTTCAGTTTTGCCGGTGTCAATTTTAAGGTAACCCTTGAGAACTGTAAGGACTTAGGGGGAGGTAAGCTGACCCTTCTACAGAGAACTAAATGATGATCCAGCACGGGACTACTGGACCCATACCAACCCCCTCAGGTCGACCTACCCCCTTCCCCTTGTATTGATTTTGTTTCCAAATGCAACTTTTAAACCTCTTCCGATCTTACCTTTTAATCCTTTGCTATCTCTGGTTAACTACTTTTATTAGCCCTTTTCATAAAATACTATTATTTGCAGTTTACAACGCTTAATAGCATTTATACCCCTAAGATTATTACCTCTTGCCTTCCAAAAACACTAATTATAAAATAATATCTTCAGACTAGTTCTTCAATTGATATAATACGGCTATAAACAAATGATTCGTTACCGGAAAAATCCGAAATCAGTTTAAATAAAATCAGTCAACGTAAATTTCCTTGTCAGAACTAGTCAGCAAAGCGCTTGTGTCAAAATTATTATTTACTAAAATTCCCTCTTAATATCAGTGTATGTACTACTACTACTATGTACCATAACTAGTTTTGACTGAAATGGGGCAGCTAAAAGAGGTTTTGCTGTGCCTTTCTCATCTTGCATAATCTGTTTCTTTTTTCGTTTTCAACCATCAATTACGAAGTCTATGAAAAGATGATGTGCAAGAAGCGCTGCTACCAATTAAATTTTACATCATAACAATTATTTGAGTTGATTAAATAAGAATTTTTAGACATTTTCACAACTCTGTGAACGATGTTAATATGTTACTTAAATAATTAAATTTAAGATATTGAATAATTTGGTCTTAGCTCTTGCTCATTTGTAGACAGTCTATAGCATTTATAAGGTTTTTAACGAGAGCCATTAGTCAAAATTAGTCATTTTCAATAGAATAATAATTTATTGCTTAAATAGTGATTTGGTATTTTGGAAATTCATAAGCCCAAAGGCTTTTGACTACTAAGCCTAACTTAACAAAGACTTATTGCACTGAAATGGTGGGATATAGATCTGTTACAGGAATGGCTTAGTACAATAATACAAGTCCTGATATTTCATGTATTGTATAGTATATAGAAGTTGTAATAGGGAGTGAGGCGCCTGGAAACTGCCTCCTTATAGCAGGCTATTTTCCCAATCCCTGCCCCTTAGCCTACTTTAAAGGGAAAACGATCCGAAGTATTGATGCTGGCGAGAATTTCCCCCAGTCAAGGGGTAACCATTTCTCTAAGCTTAGAGATGACACAATTATAAGAAAGTTAACAAAAAAATATCTTACTTTACTTATCTCATGAAAAATTAAAGTAAGTGTAATTACTTTGTCATATTAGTAAAAAAAAAACTGTATAATATTATTGATTATATACCTCCCCGTATATATCCATAAGAATTATTTACAAAATAATAAGTATAAAGTATTTACGAATTAAATAAACAGCCATGTTAATAAAGGAAATTATAGCTTTGTTAATATTACTGCTTTGAAATTATAACTAAACTAGAATTATCCAATAATATACTTGGAATAATAGTTTAACTTCTATAGTTAGGCTTAGTTTATTTTAACAAGAAAGCAAGGAAGCTATACTGGAAAAAACAAAATTACCATTAGTTTTTTTAACATATCGATAAGATAATTTATGTTATCCAACGAAAAGGTTAATAGGTATTATTAAAATGTATGTCCTGGTAGTATATAAAAATAAAACAATGAAGATGCGGATCGCCGGTTTCTGTTAAACAATTAAGTTAAAATTTGAATGGTTTATTCTTTTTCGCTTCAAGACCTTTAAATTGATGTATAACACACCATGGTGACTAAAAACTTTTTTATATATTATATTAAGTGTGAGAACTTCTAAAAGTGAGTAGTTGACACAAATGCCGAGATGCACCTTTGTGCCGAATTTTAGTCCCTAGCTATAGCAGTTTATGAATTATTGAAACATGCTAACGGACAGACACACAAACAGACAGAGCCGTTTATGAGGTTTTTTTCATACCTCATAAACGGTAGTATATAAAAGTAAAAAATGTAATTAAAATCACGATAATCTAAGCTTCATCACTCCAGATCCGTCGAAGACTTCCTTATTACATTTATTAGCTTTAAATGACATTTAATAATAAAGAAAAAAATAAATGTTAACTTAGTAAGAGTGCGTTCNCCCAAAAAAAAATGTACAACTAATAAACTAAAAAATCTCCGCGGACAAGTAACAACAACTGAGTTTATAACGTATTCGCTAGATGTTATGCTGATGCTTACTGCAGTACAATATCTTACTGTAAGTCATGCGAGTTGTCTGCAGTTAATTATTGAGGGTGAATTCATGGGGGGGATGGTCCGGGAAAATTTGGAAATATGACCTTTCAAAACAGCGCTTTTATGCATTTCTGAGGTTTATTTGAATTTTTGATAATTTTATTCCTGGGGGGGCTAATTTGGTTTCTGGGGGGGCTCAAGCCCCCTTGGTCCTCCCTAGGATCACCACTGTTTTACACTTGATATTATCAAGCGGCCAATATGGCGGGTGGCTTAAAAATGTTTTTAGTTACCATGGCATGTTATACATCAATTAAAAGGTCTTTCAAGTGTAGAAAATGAATATGCAACTATAAAAATTTTACAATTGATATTTTCAAGATGGCGGCCAATATGGCGAGTGACTAAAAAAACGTTTTTAGTTACCTTGGCATGTTATACATCAATTTAAAGGTCTTGAAGTGTAGAAAAAGAATATGCAACTATTACACTTAATATTTAAACTTAATCGTACAGAAACCGGCGATTATCGCCTCACGTACTTACGTGAAGCGCGCCTTACTTGATTATTTCCAGAACAATTTTGCTGTCAAGTAAAATTTCTCTATCTTTAATCTCTTATAATTATTATAAAGAAAAAGGGTTATCGTTTAAAAGCGTGTTTAATGAAATTTTAATTACGGGTATAGTTCCAGTTCAACGGAGGGTATATTGATTTATCAATTGATGTAGGATTGAAAATAAAATCGAGATGAACTAAAAAGAGCGGTAAATTTATGTAGAAGGTTCTAGTCTGTTGATTGCTGTTGATTGTCCGTCAGATCTCTAATCAGGTTTGAAGCTCTTCCAATTTCCAGGACTAAAGATGCAACCTTGTTAAAGAAACTTGAACTCCCTTTTTTCTCGACGCTTCTTCAATTTTAAGGATCCTCTTCTTTTCAATAGATTCTCTTCTTTCCCTAATAAATTATTCATCAGACGAGGAGATATTTTCTCTTCCAGAAAAATCGGCCTGATGAAAGATAAAGTAAATCTCAAAGCAAGTAGTAGCAAGTATGTGCTACAAGGGATATATAAATAGAGTGCTGAATTGATTGAGTCATCAGAAAATAGTCGATAAATTTAATTTGTTAAGCAAACTTATTATATTGGAGGTTTTGATTAGGCTAAATATAACAGAAGATGATTATTATTCGATTTGTTCTATTTATAAATAAATATCAAGCTTGTATTCGTTTAAAAATTTAGTATAAGTCAACAGTTTTATAAATCAGATACAAAAATTACGTTAGTAATTATTTTATCAATTAAATCTACTTACAATTTCGTTAAAAAATATTTATGTGTTATCGGACAAGCCAAGTAATAATTCATATCCGGCTCATTTTTTTTTTTTTTTTTTTTTTTTTTTTTTTTTCATGGCATAGAGCCTTTAAACTAAGTACCTCAATTGGTAGTCTTAAACATTCGCTATGCAATTAAATAAAAACAAAATATTTGAAATTTTAGCTATGCTTAATTTTTCATCATTTTTCATCATTTTCCTAATTGAATTATTTAATCCTACCTCACTCTCTCATGTACAATTACACGTAAAACGTGATTTTTAAAGAATAATTATTACAGGAGACCAAACAAAGCAGACTAATTCTATTCTGAGATAAAAAAAATAGAAGTACAGATAAAGAAGGATTATATTAGAGAAAAAATGTTAATACTAATTAGGTGTAAATGTGTAATAAAATCAAGAGTTACATTAATTAAATAATTTTGAGGCTGTTAAATTAATCCGACGATGTGAATTGATTATAATGGCTTTTTAAACTTAATATCCTTTAAAAAATTAATATTTTCGAAGGTTAAATCCTTCCTAACGTTGGATTTTATTAAAAATAAAACTTTACGTAAGTTCTTGGAATTAACTCGGTAGGTCGGGAAATAAGGTTTAAAATTTTCACGTTATTTTCTTTTTTTACCCCGCTTTCGTGAGGTGGTAAAATTTTTTTCAGGAATCAAGGCGGAGGAATAAAAAATAATTTGGTGAAAGCCGTGAGGGAATTAACTTTAGCTCCACGGAGTTTTCGGCAAACTAAATGAAAGGTCTCTAGAAACCGGGAGGCTAAATTAGGGCACGGAGGGCAACTTTAGGATTACCACTAATTCTAATGAATGTCTAATGTCTAATACTTTTAGATTGGTCTCGGACCAACCTAATTAGCATTGTTTTGAAAATGAGACAACCCTCTCTCGACAGCTCTAATTATCTTTTTCAAGGAAATATGGTGATAGCTCCAAGGATAAATAAATGGTTTCCAGACTACAACTTTATTATCAGAAATAATAATACTACCTATTACCCACTGGTCGTTAGAATTTTATTTGTTCTAATGAGAAAAATAATATGGAGGTATTTCCGAGGTTAAATAAATGGTTTTTAGAACACAACTTATATGATCAGAAATTAATTAATTTTACTCTTACCTAATGGTCAATAATATTTTATTATGATAGTAATTTTGTTGATTATGGGAGTTATAATAATAATAATCCTTCTCGTGTGCATTTATTAAATAAAGTTGCTCAGAATGAGCTTTCAGTGCACTCAAGGGTCAGGTGGCAATTTAACTTTGGCAATTAACTAATTTTAAATTTGGTCAATTAAAAGTTTGTTTTAACACAACTTTTATTGTCCAAACGTATAAAACTAATCTGAGCTCTTTATCTCAAACCGTTTTAGTTCAAGTCCTATTTTTTTATATAAAATTTATCAGAGCTACGAACGGATCAAGTGGTAATAAAAATGGATTACATTTTTCATAATTTCGCACATCTAATACATCAATTGAACAAATCTATACTGGTTGTCTCTACTTCATGGAAAAGCATTGAACTGTCACTGTGTCGATTTACTGCCCAAACACATATCCACGATTCAATATTTTTTCATGAAATTTAATTAAATTGACGGGCCTGACTACTGAGTTTAAGTATATTGAACAAGATAGCTCTCTGGCACATATACCGGATAAATTTCAGTGAAGTTGTTCCCCATGAAGTTGCCTATTATGTTATTACCTTATCTAGAAAGGCAATAACTAGACCAATCTTACAGTTTATTTTTTAATTCAATTATTATTAATTTAATTTGATGGAAAATCTAATGAAATAAACAGGTCAAGTGCACGCTATTCAGCGCACAGCGAGGGTCCGTAGGCAACACTGTATTGTTTGAGTAGTACCCTATTGATGGTGTTTTTTTAAAATACTAAAAAGCATACTTTGAACTATCCTATGGGTCTGATATTCTCAAAACACATAAACAAACTTCTGATGAAGTAGTTTTTTGCCATTGAACTGGATAACAGCCATATAAATACATGGAAAAGACCATAATTATAAAAAACCGTATTTTGTCAATAAAAAATAAAATAATTATTTTTTCGAAATTTCCAAAAAGTGGTATCTTTACTTTTGGTCGAAGAATGTTCAGGAATTTTTTCAGATTTTTTGCACTTCACATAAGCGAGATAGAGGGGGGGGGACACGTTTCACACCCACTTCAAACGTGCCTACGCTCGCCCTATCAAAGTTATAACCAAAGAATTATATATTTTTGTAATCAGCTCGACGTACCCTTTAATATGATACCCCTCACGATGTCGAAAAAAAAAAAAAAAAAAAAATTTAACCCTTAAGTTTTTTTACCCTAAATTTTTTGAAAAATATTTTTTTTAAGTCGCTATATTTTTAACATGTGTGGGTAGGTACGAGACATATACATGCCAAATTTCAAAGTCATCGGACGAAAGGAGTAGCCGTAAGAGCATGCAACGGACGGACGGACAGACAGACACACGCGCGAAAATATAAGGGTCCTTGGCTTTTGCCTACGGACCCTAAAAAATAACTAATCGAATACATAAAAAACTAAAATACAATAATTTTTGTTATAATATTTTGTAATTTATATTTTAATCTACTTGGCAACGATTTCTCCATTATTTTGTTGAAAAGTTAAAGTAGCTATAGCTATATTATAAATGTCAAGGCAGCATTCTAGAATTTTTTAAATCGAGATAAAAATAAAAGTAGAAGATAAGAAGTGACATCTTGAACGTGCAGCTCTCCCGAGGTTTAAATTAGAGGTGAAAGGTGGAAGAAAGACAAAATGGTTTAGATTTTATTTGTTAAAAAATTTATAAATTTAATAAATGATAAAAGTTTCAACTCTATGGCCTAGAAAACAACTGAACATAACATATAAAAACACCTGCAAACAGATACACCTTAATTCTGACAACGGACATACATAATGTAATATATTTAAATAATATAATATCAACTTTAATTTGATCACATACTATTAAACATAGTTAAAAAAAAAAATCAGCAAATTATATATATTTTTGTTTCATAATTTAGCTAAATCAGTTTTACATTGATTACGTTTTAGATTTTTTAATATCAAACTTGTTAAAAAAAGTTTCTGAGAAATACTGTTTTCAAGGAGGTAGTGCCTCAAAAATGTAGAGCTAAAATTAATTTCTCGATTTCGCCTTAGTGAATTTATTTTCTGAATATGTATGCCAAAATTTATCAAAGTCAGGCCAGTAGTTTAGGCTTCATGTGTTTGCATATCAGAGTTCAGACAATTTAAGTTAAGCTTGAATTCTCTCATTAAAATAATAAAGTAATCATCATAATATCTACTCTAAGAAAGAAGTGCTTTAGCTTAAAATTTAGATGATTATATTCAAGCACTAATGATCACTTTTAAACATATCGTGTGTAATTATTACTTGTTTAACAAAGAATTTCAAATTAAACATTCTATCCAATGAGTGGCGTGGCATATACATATTTTCCACCTCTTTTAATATACATTTAGTTAAAAAAAATAATAAAAATGAATGAGAGGACTGCGCTAGATGCCAACTATGCCACGGAGTGATGTTGCTTGTAAAACAAGAGTCTAGCTTGTAAAATTGGTGCACATCCAACTTATAGTACAATGTCTTGCCAGATGTTTTTACAGTAGGTGGTTAATCTAAACTGCAATCTGACCAGCTCAAATACTAGATTAAATCAGAATAAGAAATGAATATAAACTAAAAAGTAGTAAAAGTCGTGTTTCTTTTTTTTTGCACTTATGAAAACAAATAACTTTATTTCCATCCATTTCTTTGAGTGATATATTATATATTTAAATACATATTCGACCATAATTATAAATATAACAACCTAATCTCGGGTTTTGGTCACATAATTTAACTATGCTACTAATGCTTTTTTTATGGGTCTAAAACAAATTAAATATGAAATTAATTATTGCTTTGTTTATTTGTTTGTTTACTTGCATCGTGCTTAATACTGCCCAAGTGAGAAAACAAAATAACACCAGTTTTTAGTCAATATTTTTAAAATAGAAAAGTTTTATGTTATTTTACAATGGGAAAAAGCCAATTTACGTATCTATAGATTTAAACGTTACACCATTCTCTTACACCATTGAAGTTGCTTTATTAGTTAGTACAGTAGTTCTTTCAAATTTATGTTTCACTAAACTTAATGTGGTGTTCTTCAGGTTTTTCTTTTAGTACAGTTAATAATAAATCAAGGCTTGAGACAATAAAGCCGTTTAATGGTCTGGAGGTAGTAACAAATGGTCTATTAAGAGAGATTCTGCTGAGGTATTCCTCTAAGAGTGAAAGAGAAAAGTAAAATCTGTTAACAAACACCTATATATACTATACTATACTCTAACATTTATTTTAATTGCAGTGGAATTTAATGTACCAAATTAGATTTTATACTATTTCTTTATTTAGTATTAAGTTTTATTAATTCGATTTTTTTTCGAAATCTAGGATATTGCACCATTTTGATGTGGAAGAAGAACTAAACGATATCAATAACTAACAATAATTACTTTTTGAAATTTGTAGTCGATTGAATATTGGAATGCTAATTGATTTTTTAAATCAAATCTTTCTAAAACATCGTAAATCATAATTGAAGTTTTTCTTTTGTGGACTTGAGGTTTCTTATTTGGAGTTCGTTTTTGATTACAAATTCTTTTCAAAAAAACAATCAAAATTAACTTATTAACTTGGTAAGACTTTCATTTCCAAAATTCATTTTTACTTTTTTCATTTTTTTCATTTTGACCATTTTTCTCCAAATTTACAGTATTTTTAACATTAAAAACCTGAAGAAGCCCAGGTTCCCTGGGTGAAAGCTTGTTTATTAAAATACAATAAGAAAANCTCCCTCTCCCCACGGGGTTATAAAATAAAGTTAGAAGCAGTAAGATCTCACAAGCAGGTCCAAGGTGAAATTCCGATTTAGTAGATCTTCTTATAGTACTACCTAAGGCCGGCCACTCACGTGCCACAGTTTAAACTGGGAGTTTGAACTGTTCGTGTGAGGCTATTTCAGTCTCAGTTTAACTCAAATGTACAGTTAAACTTAGACGAATGAAATTTCAATGTTTATAACTGAAAGGTTCAACTAATTGTTGCGGGTGTGGGGGTTCAACTGTACAGTTCTCAGTTCATTTTTTTGCGAGCAACAAAGTGTGTTTGGTGCTTCGCTTAATTCTTTTAATAAGCTGATGTCCGATTATTGATTTCGCCTTTGTAACCACTTCTTGCACCACTGTTTACGCTTTTTCAATCTTTTAATTATTTGTAAAATGTATATTTGATTTAAAATTATAACTTCAGTTTTCTTGGGGTCCGAATTTCGCGATGTCTTAATAAATTAGATTCAATTAGCTATTTTTATTAAAGTTGTGTTTTTCCTGAAGATAATGTTACTAATTAAGTTATGAAAACTGTTGGCAATTTCCCAGAATGGCTTGAATAAGACTGTCTTTATAGCTAAGAGCAGTAAAAGAACGCGACACATAATGGCCTTAAGATAATAGAAAATAGCCTATTAAGAGAGATCCTGTGTTTTCTTCCTCGGGCTAGAAAATTAAGTAAGAATGGTAAACCTGTAAGCAAACACTTTCTCAATTTAGAAAAAGACGCTAAAGACAATCGCTAGTTTTCTCAACTATTGCAAGTCTTCTGCGACGAGGTAGCCGATAAAGTTCGATCTTTGATAAGCTAATCATTTATTTAATGTCATAAAACTGCTTAAATTGATTATTAAAATTGGTAGATGTGACTCTGACTCATAAATAAACGTAAGAATGGAGAATTACAAACTGCTTACATCCATTTATGTAATCCTGATGATACGTCATCCTAACTCCCCTCTAAGAAATGTAAACCCGGTGATAACGAACCCTACAATTTTAGCGCGGTACAAGGAAATACTGCTTTTTATATCTGTGTTGAAGAAGCCCAGGTTCCCTGGGTGAAAGCTTGTTTATTAAAATACAATAAGAAAATAAAAAAAAGGACTTTCATTCCAAACAACAACGAACTCCAAATCGTAAATCATATTTATTTGATACCAATTTTGATACATATACCTACAGAAATAGAGATTTACTAATGCTAAAACTATCACTACTCGAATAACCAGACACTGAAACACTAAGAGACAATGAGATTTTTTTTTTTTNATAAATAAAAAAATCATTAAAGTAGCTCTCCCGAAAAATTTAAATTTGGCACATAGTGCCCTTTACCTCCCATACACAGATATAAAACATCATAAAACTCCACTTTAATGAAAATATCATGCAGATTAATTGATTTTCCATTGAGGACACAAAGTTTCCCGGAGTTATAAAAACTCTTTATCTCCTTGCTGGAAATATAATGAAAACAATCATCGGTGGTGCACCAGCTTGTACTGGGCTTAGGTCTGCCAAAGGACTTATACAACTATATATGTAATGGATGACTCGGGATTTGTGAGTCGCTCTATCAGCTGTACAAACCATATAATTGTTATCCGTAACTGGATGGAGTGTGTGTGGGATTTTTTTTTATCAGTAACGACTGACACCATAATACGGTGGTAAGTACTAAATTCATAAACTAAGTTGATACAATTCATAAGCGATAGTCGTTTAGTGCATATCAATTGTTTTAACCGTTTTTTATGAATTTGGTAATAACCATCGAATTATAATTTCAGTTAGTACTTAACTAATAACAAGAAAGCTGTAACTTGATAATTTTAATCGTCTTTATGCTGTTGTATCACTTTTCGGTTTTATTTTTTGTAAAGAAAGCGGGATCTCTTTGCCTTCATCTCAAAACATTTATTCTTGAGGTAGACAAATATTTTTACACATACCGGAGGTGAAAATATCATAAGAAAATAGAAGAAAAAAAAGAGGCGCGATAAGAGGAGAAAAAGGTAGGACGATGAAATATTTCATGTTTATATGAGCAGGAAGGGGGGTCGAAGGCTGGCCCAGATATGAAGGGATATGCCCAGAAGGGATTCAAGTTTAGGTTGGGACGCAAAGTCCTCTAGGGAGAGGAAACCAACAGCTCACACGTGTTAATATTATTTAAGGTCCTGCTTTTCCTCACTTTTATTTGACAGCCCTTTCTCTCCCAACATTTCTACAAAAGGTCAACTTTTCTCTCTTCTTATTCTTAAAAATAACTATCCACAAAAGTAATTTTACTCCATATTTCCTTTTTAATATCTGTTTTTATTTCCCCAAAAAAAAAAATAAATAAATAAATAACTGAAAAAGAAAATATATATTATACACCATGTACACGGATATAGTTGCCTTTATGTGTAAATAAAAAAAAATCACTCTTCATAAAATCTCCTGATAGTTCTTAAATGAAAACTTATGTCATTACTTTTTATTCAAAATGAACCCAAAAAAGTACGATATTCTAAAATAGGAAGAATCAAATTTAAATAATCCCCCCGTCATTTATAAAAAAAAGTCAAATTTGTCTGATCCTAATAAATAAGGGGTCGATTTAAAGGTCTCATTGAGTGCATTAAAAGTTTTATTTCTGCTTAATTGATATAAACAACTTGAAAGCTATTAAAGGGGATATAAATTAAGAAAAAAAAATGCATGCTTGAAAATAATAATTCTTCTATTACAGAAACAAATAATTCGAGTATTGAAATAATAAATAAGATTTCCCACATTATAAATGCTTTCATTTTTATAAAAAAAAGAAGCAATACCACAACTTCTAATGCACTCAATGAGGCCATTAAATCTAACCTCATTTATTTGAATCAGGCAAGGTTGAATTTTTATGGCGGGGGAGAATTTTTTAAATTCGATTTTCGACATTTTCTTGCAAAAAATAAATGTTTAATTGTATCTTTAAACAAATGATAAAGAATACTTTTTTCTCGAATAGTCGAAATTTTGTTCAGTTTCCTCTTGTATTTTAGAAAATTATAAAATAATAATTTTATTTTAAATTTTCTAAACCACGCTTTTAATTTATGTGCCCTTTATTTAGTATAATTAAACTTTTAGAAGTATTTAAGTAAGTTCTAAGGTCAAAGAGATTTAGAGAGAACTTAAACTCTAGACGCGCTAAATCACCAGAAAGAAAACAAAAATCATATATCTACTAGATTCATGACAACTTTTCACCTCCCTCTCCCCACGGGGTTATAAAATAAAGTTAGAAGCAGTAAGATCTCACAAGCAGGTCCAAGGTGAAATTCCGATTTAGTAGATCTTCTTATAGTACTACCTAAGGCCGGCCACTCACGTGCCACAGTTTAAACTGGGAGTTTGAACTGTTCGTGTGAGGCTATTTCAGTCTCAGTTTAACTCAAATGTACAGTTAAACTTAGACGAATGAAATTTCAATGTTTATAACTGAAAGGTTCAACTAATTGTTGGATGTGTGGGGGTTCAACTGTACAGTTCTTAGTTAAATTTGTATGAGCAGGAAAGTGTGTTTGGTGCTTCGCTTAATTCTTTTAATAAGCTGATGCCGATTATTGATTTCGCCTTTGTAACCACTTCTTGCACCACTGTTTACGCTTTTTCAATCTTTTAATTATTTGTAAAATTTCAAAAAGTAAACCGAGAGAGCGGCTAAATAGTTCTGCAACCTTTGAATCCATTTTAAAAACTGAAGGATTGCATGTGTACGTGTGTGTGCTTCTACAGTGTACAATTTGAAGTGACAGTTTAAACTGTTTAGTTCAAACTGTACATGTGTGGCCGACCTAAGTGTGGAATAGGGCATCCATAACATATTAATATGACAAGATTATTTTCGGTGAAATTCACTTCCGCCTAGAATTTCCCTTGGGTGGATAATTCTGCTGCTAAAGATCGTCACCATTTCATACTTGGATGGCCTTTTCTTCCGCCTCCTTGAGAATACCAATCTAGAGCTTATGGAATATGATACGCTGTGCCTCAAGGTGTGTCCAATCCATCTCTATTTCCATTTCTTTACTTCTAAATCACTTCTTTCCTAGTATGCTTCAACTCATAAACCGATGACTTGGTTGCCTGTAATATTGGCCATAAGTCATAAATGAATATTTTAGAATAATTTTAATATTAATTAAGCAATTGTTTTCTCTGTTTCAGGTAAGATAAATAAATTTATAAAATTTGTTTTACGTTGACTAACTACTTTCCCAGCTATTTCGTAAGTCTAATTTATTTTATTCAATGCTTTTTTTATTACTTATATTGTTCTATTATTAGGTCGTGGTAAATTTATTTATAATTAAATTCATTATATCTATTTAAAGGAGAGATAAGTAGAAGCGTGGTATTATGTAACACATTCAGAAAATAGTTACCTACTTGCTTATCATACTAGGTTAACGATAGTAACTATGCTCGTATAGTATCATTAATAATGACACCTGGAAATTTATCTTGTACTATCGTAAAATAATTCTAAAACAGAGTCATTACATGATAACGTCTATCCTGACGTACTGATTACATTCAATTTTTAGAATAATTAGATGTATAGAATGTTCTTATTTGGTATTGATAGGTTAAAATATAGAAAAAAAAATACATTCTTAGATAAAGACAATCAAAACGTAGACAAGCTAATTCAGTTATCTTCTTTTCGTATGGAAGTATTATTTAAAGGAACTAAATAAAATTATAAATCATAGACTTTATAAATAATTATAGTAAAAGTTAAATAACATTATAGTAAAGATTAAATATTAAATAACATTGTAAAATAGAGTTAAGATTAAAGCACATTAAGAAATAATACGAGTATAAGACATTTAAGATTATAATATTGGCAGGAATGAATATACAGGATGGTCCCAAAGTCACCCCCCCCCCCCCC
>KZ651268.1:487660-498434 GCA_001010745.2 Gerris buenoi | reverse complement strand
ACCTAAAAATCTTCGTAGTTCTGTTACATTACCAGGCTCTGGAACTTTTAAGATCGCTTCAACTTTTGATGAATCTGGAGAAATACCGTCTTTCGAAATTGTATGCCCGAGAAAAGTTATTGATGTTTTGTTAATGTCACATTTCTCTCTTGATAATGTCAAGCCTGACGTTTTGCACCGCTGAAGAACTTCCTGAAGATTGATATCGTGTTCTTCTTGATTTGAACCAAACACTAATATATCGTCCATCATTACTAGAGCCCCGGGACAACCTTCCAAAATTTCCCACATTTTCCGTTGAAAATGTTCAGGTGATGATGATAGACCCATGGGAAGCCTCTGATAGCAGTACCTCCCAAAAGGAGTAAGAAAAGTTGTTAACAACTGCGAATCTCGATGAATCTGTACCTGATGAAATCCAGCCTTTGCATCCAACTTTGAAAAGATTTTTGCTCCCGCTAATTTCCCTAGGAGATCTTCGATTTCGAACCAGGGCACATACGCTTATAATGTCCGACCATTTTGCAAGAAGAGCACTGTACCTTCCGTGCCGGGCAAGTGCCGAAGTTATGTGACAAAAACCCACAATTTTTACAAGTTGTCTTAAGATAAATTAATGAAACTTGGGGGATCTCTACCATGCAAAGGAAAGTTTGTATTCATGCTATCACCCACTAACTAGGGGCAAACATCCACTTTGCCCCCAGGCCACCTAACTTCAAAATTTCAAATTGGAGTGTATATTTTTGATAGCATATTTGGATTCTACGGTTAAAAATAATAAACTTTTACCTTAAACTATTTTTTATATCACCAATATTTTGCCCCCTACTGGCAAAGATAGCAAAATAACCCTTCCGAAATAGTAAAAAAAAAATAACACTTAAATCTTTATAAAATCTAAACGGTTAGAAATAAAGTAATGGAACTTGGGGGATCTGTACCATGTAAAGGGAAGTGTATATTCAACCACTCGCGTAACTAGGGGCAACCACCATTTTGCCCCCAGGCGCTGAAATCTACAATTTTTATACGATCGTCCCCCCCTCCCCCTATAAGGGGCAAAATATTGGAGATAGATAAAAAAAAGTTTGAAGCAAAATATTTTTACTTTTTGCCGTAGAATCTAAATCTGCTATCAAAAATATACACTTCAGGTTTCCCTTTTAAACGGTAAAGATAATTTATCTTTAAGCGTTTAGATTTTACAACGTATTATCGGAAGGGTTATTTGTATATATTTTTGCCCCTCTATAGGGGGCAACATATTAAAAATAGAAAAAAAGATTTAAGGAAAAGACTAACTCTCTCATCATAATTGTAAGGCACTTCTATCAATCCTAGAAACTTAAAATTTTGTATATTGGTAAAGTTTTAGGTACAAATAAAGGAAAAATTAAACAAAAATAGCCAAAATCTGCTCCTTTGCCCACCTCAAGCCTAATAAAATAAAAAACACTAATTAGAATTTAAAAAAAAAATTAAAATGCCTTACTATAGTGCTATTTAGTTGGGAACTTCTTTCAAAGTATTATTTTATTCTCTTGAAGTATGATTGATCTTTATTGAGTATTGAGCTCGAACATTGAATAAATGCACTTCCAGCTCGTTTACACATTGTACACAATATAATTGTTTAGTTCGTTGCCACTTTGTGTTTGCATATTAAACAATGATAATTATTTCCTGTTATCTCCTTCCCTTATATTTTCTTAGATTCTAATGTATTACATAATAATATGTTCAGTTCAAAAATAATAATAAGAGTCTTAGAAACGAAAATTACTTACCAAAAGAAGTAAAATCCCAACAAAAATACTTGTGTAAAAGTCTCGCGTAAACATTTGTGAGATCATTGGTATAGCCAATTCTCCTCCTTTCCGAGTAAGATCTTAGTTCAAATTTATTCAGCACAAGTAAGTGATGTTGTTTGTCTGTCTCCCTCTCTATTCTCTGTCCCTCACAAACTCAAACTTTTCTTACCCAAATCACTATATACGTTTAAATTAAAAAACCTTTTCTGACTTAGTAAAGGTTACCAGTTTGCTGTAATTTTATATTTTCCCCATTGTTTATATTAAGATTTTAAGAAAAAATAATTGCAAGATAAAAAGAACTTTTTATATACTACGTTTTTAAATATTCTGTCATAAATCATAAATTTAAAACCTGTCAAAATGAAGATTGAAAATATGGGACATGTCAAAACAACTAAAATAACTTTCCATACAGCACAATTTGCTGAAAACGAATTAAATTTTACTGAAAGATGGCAAAAAGTATTAAAATAAGACATTGTCATCGTGTTCTGAGCTATTCTGAAAGTTTCAAATGTCTAGCTACTCGGGAAGTTAGTTAAAAATCGATTGCAAGATTTGTACTGGACAAACAAACAAACAAGATAGCAAGCTAATAAACCGTAGTAAAATAAAGAGTAAACTTTTATTTTGTGGTTTAACAATAAACTGGCTACTTAGACTCTTTTACTGGTCTTATATTACTTTGCTTTGTAAGTTTCATCGTACACCTATTACCCCAATTTTGAACTAGTTTCCGTCATTCAATCTTCCCCAAATTTGGCACATAGAAACAACTAAGGTGAAAAAAAAAAAAAAAAAAAAAAAAAAAAAAAAAAATCTATAAAAGACCAGTTTTCAAAAATGGAATTTTTATATTATTTATTACTGTTACATATGCGAAGGTGAGAAACCAAAGGTAAAAGTGAAGTATTTCTTTGAAAAGTTAAGTTCAGGAATACAAATAAAGTATTTTTGGAAAATGGGTACAAGTACAAACAATGAATAAACACTCCTTAAGGGTTACACTCGTAAGCGTAAGCACTCTTCACTAATTAAGTTTAATATTGTCTCCTTTTGGCTTACACACCATAAAAGACATTGTGGGTATTATATACAGATATTAGCTCACTTTTAAAACTAGAATAATGTATTTCGAGCTTGAAGAAATACACATGTCTGAGGACGTGTGTAATGCATCGCTTGTAACAATAAATGAACTTACATGTGTGTCTATACATATAAAAGTCTTATCTACTCTGTTATATAGTAGAATGCATCTCTCTACTATGTATAACCAGATGATAGCCAAGTACTTACCATGTTTGAGTCTAAGTGAAGATAGTCTGCCAACAGCCTGCTCGTAAAAACTTGTCTTCCAGCCGCATTATTTGTTTTTATAGCTCTCACAGCAGTAACATTATTTTACCCCCCCCCCTTATTTTTATAGTTAACGAATACTGTTACGAGAGAACAACATACTCTTTATTTTACACTTTGCAAGAAGTTAGATCAATTATACATAAATTATTACGATCCATTGGTTAGTATTAACTATATTACTATTACTATTAATCTATAGTATATATAAAATCCAAATACCACTCACTGACTCACTCACTCACTCACTGACACATCACGATATCTCTAAAACCACTGGACCTACGACCATGAAATTTTGTAATTGTGTCTCTCCTACCTCCTAGGTGCTCGCTAAGAAATATTTTAAAAATCCAACATCTTGATACAAGATTTATATACAAATTTATATGCGGCCATTTATATACAAAATTCGACAAGACGATATCTCCGGAACCAATTGTACTAGAACCTTGAAATTTTGAAGTTAGCTTCCTTATATCAAATTTGTAACTTTTGATAAATGGTTAACCAATCGGGCATTTCGATTTAAGATGGCGGCCATACATATATAAAAGTCAACGAATGTATGTTGTTTATACTAATCTACAGTTTCAGTCAGATCTTGATGAAAATTTGCACAATATACCTACAAAGCAAGGGGAAAAACACTGTCAACATGAATTTTCGAAATTTAATTTTTGTACACAGGGGTACGGGGTACAAATGTCAAAGTGATGAATATTCTTCATGATGCATATCGTTGAAAAGATTTTTTAGAGGACAGTAATTGTTGTTATGTACAGTTTTATCATATTTTCACATATGAGGGGGGGGGGAGAATTGAAAAATATAGCTATATCTTATATAAAAAGAAGAGTATGAGGGTATGTCTTTTATCCTAATTTGATGAATATTTACACACTTTTTCTTCAAAACAAGGTAAAGGTCACTGCCTAAATGAAATTAAAATTTTGGTAAACAGGGGTACGGGATACAAGTAATAAATACCCTTCGCATCTTCATGATGCATATCGTTGAAATGCTCTTTGAGAGTACAGTAATTGGTGTAATGTCTACGGGGTACAAATGACAAAGTAATGGATACCCTTTATGATACAAATTGTTGAAAAGCTGTTTAAGAGAAAAGTAATTGTTCTGTACAGTTTTGTCTTACTTTCATTTAGATAAAATGGAAATTTATATCTATATCTATATCTCTATATGTATAAAAAAGTCATTATAAGTGTGTAAATATGTATATTATTTTTTACAAATCTACAGTTTTAGTCCGATCTCGATGAAAATTTGCACACTTGACCTTCAAAGCAAGGGGAAGGTAACTGTCCACGAATTTTCGAACAATAAATTTTGGTTCAAAGGGGTACGGGGTACAAGTAATGAATACCCTTCATCTTCATGATGCATATAGTTAAAATGCTCTTTAAGAGTATACTAATTGTTGTTATGTACAGTTTTTGTCATATTTTCATTTAGGAGGGGGATAAATTTAGGATATTTGCAAATTAAATTATCAAAGAGGAGAAGGATATAAGTAGGAGGGATAGAAAAATTTCTAGATATTCTCGAATAGTAAAATAATTTGTATGCTTTCCTGGTAGTTTAAACTTATCAAATATGAAAACACTCCGTAGCGAAGCACGGGTATCCAGCTAGTTAACTATATTAGAAAAATATAAAATAAAACTCAAGGAAACTGTATTTCAAAGTTTATCAACAATCTGAAGCATAATTATTAATGTTCCAAAAGGTTTAGGATTCACTGATTTAATTTTAAGGGATATTACTGATACAAAATAACATTTATTGATGGTGAACGAAAACAAAAATATAGGGGTAAAATTTCTAAAAAGAAAAAAATGCTACAAACAAAATTACAGTATTAGGTTTTTGATAACATTGATCATTTTTTATGAATATGGTACGACGAAAGCTGTTTACTCATGGAAGAAGAAGTATGTTATCCTATCCAAACTTGTCAACTGACTCAAGACTGAAAGCATCGTGTTCGAGTGATTGCGAGTGAAGATCGATAGTCGTCAGGTATAAAAAATCACAGAGAATTACTGGCCAAGCGCCAGAGACTTCGAACAAGAAATATTTCCGATAAAACTGCATTTTGGTTTATAGCTTTATTTTGGCTCCCTCATTAACATATTAGTTGTATAAAGTGAGATTTATCTTGACCACTAGTTTAGAAAGAAGGGAGCAAAATTCTGTTTTTGACCAATATCTTCGGTCTCATCAATGATACAACAAAAGATAGATATTATCTAATTTGTAGGACATTAAATGGTCTAGAAAAATGAACTTATGTGATTATGCGCGACTTAAATCAATAGTTTCAAAGTCATAGCGCCGCGAGAAGTACGACATTTCTTTAAGGGGGTCCTTAAAGGAAAATGCGGGTGCATGAAAGGGGAGTTTTTCTACTCCGTGATTCACTCGCTACACCTGTAAAATCGGATTTAAAAAAAGTCGAACAACAGGTACATTTATTATCGATTAAATTTAATTTTTCGTCTAAACATTTACCTTTGTAATTAAAACCAGCGAAAAGATTTATTTAATTTCAATAATTATCCTGAAGATGTACAATATAAATTACTGCATAAGTTTAGTAGATATTAGTTAGGAATTATTTGTTCAATAAATGTTTCAGTCTTACATTAAAACAAACCTCGTTTCTGGTTACAATACTTCGCTATATACTATAATAATACGGTAGGTAGGTATAACCATACTAAAAAAAAATTCTATACTAACTATACTTTACTATATATTAACTTGGGTCAAAAAATGCTTCAGTTTTTAAAATTCAACAATAATAATATAGCTTAAACAATTCGGAAGATATGAACCAAAAAGCGACAGACAGACCGTCGGCATTAAGATTTAGAGAAGAATCTACGAAACCCTTAATAAACGAAAGTTTATTAAAAATTGAAAGATATTCTCAATGTACAGGAGAGAAACGGTATGGATGACAAAAATAATTGATGGAATAAAGAAAAAAATATTAGAATTCCTTGATATTAAAAAAATAAATATTTGAGAAGACAAAAATACAGTGGATGGGAAAATTCGCTTTATTTGAATACCGTGCTGGTTGAATTCTTGTTCAAAACAAAATAACAAGCTTCTTTCTATTTACTGCACTGAGGGTCGATATTAAAATATAGTCAAGAGGAGGCTTGCGGCTAAGGAAAAAGTAAAGGGCTCAATGAGAAGAAAAGACCTCAGCCATCAAACGACGTTTTACAGGTTTCAATCTCAAAGCTTACTCAAGGGCGAAGGGCTTGCAGACCGCACACCCTCCCTTCTTCCTCGATTGAATTTTACCCCCTCAAAGTGGGATACTACGCATTGACGTAAAAGATCTTCTCTTGAAGAAATGTTTGATTTTTGAATATGCACATATATTATCTTTTATCCCATAGAAATATTGAAATTGATTAGTATTTTTGAATCAAAATAAGAACGGTTATTTTCCAATAATCAACTTCAATCTGTTATAATAGTTATGCAGTTAATTATTGTAACAGTGGTATAATATTTATTAGATAAATATCACAACTTTTCAACAGGCATTTTTGATACCTAGTAAAAGATTTCATCGTTGATTTAACTTATTGATGAATCTTTAAGTGAGTAAGAGACCACGATGAATTAACAAACCAGAAAATAATTTCTATAGTGTTCCCTTGACCTACACCTATAGCACTAAAGAGATCTGAAGTTTACTTCATAACAGAAGTGGAATTTGGCAGTGGTTCAGGACTTTTGTTTTATTATCGCTACAAATTAAATAATTAAACAATTAAATAATTCATTTTATTTCCAGTCGGGAGAAAACTTTATGATTTTGGATTAGTTTAGAGGAACTAAAGTAACTCTTTTCTTCTCTGAACTTAAAATTAGGGAGAAAAAGAAAGATAGAAAATAATTATTTTATAGTAGTAGCACTATTTTATAAATAGTAGAGAATGAATGGCTAATGTAATGAAGTTGTTGAGATCAGGTTACTTCGACCTTGATTATCATTGTTTAATAATTAATCTAAATAACCTTCTATTTGAGTTTAATTGAAATTCTTATTTATTTTTAATATTTAATCTCTCATATCTGCTATTACAAGTGCTAACAATTATTCGTTGTTACAATTATTATTATTACAATTATTCGTTGTAACAATCTATCTATCTTTATTGTTATTTATTAAAATAATAAATAAAAACTGTGCAATGGATGGAAATATGCATTTTATCCCTACTAGAGATAAAATATTGTATGTACCTTGGGAGTAAAGTGCCAAGCCAAGCAATTCATTTTAACTTTGCTACTATAAGTACCAAGTTAGATATTGCTACTTTAAAAAAGAAAACCTTAAACCGGGTTTACACGGAAAGAGTAAACAGGAGAGTAAAGTAGCGAGTAGAGTGCACTCTACTTCCCACTCTACCAATTTTACTAGCTACTCTACTCGCCACTCTACTCTACTGATCGTTTTTTCGGGTTTCTACGGGTAGAGTTACTCTACTCGCTACTCTACGCTCCTGTTTACTCTACCCGTGTAAACACGGCTTTAGGTTTTTAATAACGTCCGGCTCTAATCACATCTTTAAAAATATTTTCACTTAACAATATAAGAATATTCTAAAATATTTATGCCAAAATCCTGCAAGAAATATATTTTAAAAAATATAAGTTAACAATGGAAATTCTCCTGACTCAATCAAACATACAAGATCAGCACTTTACCATATTTAGGTACGGTGTTACGCCGCGCGCACTTAGCCTTCACATCGACTCCAACTCCGTTGTTGTAAAATCATTATTTGTAAGTTTGTTCTATGTTATAATACTTATAATTGTAAACTTATAATAAATTCTTTTTTTAAAAACAAACTCGTATAATCAAAAGTAAACTTATATATATACATACATACACATATAATAGTATAATAAACCTCTTTTACTCTATATAGGAAAAGTAAAAGTGTAAAGCCATTGAGATTATATCTTCTTTTTATATGGTTGCCTTTTATTCCGCTCTGCCTATCATAAAAGCTCCATTAGATGTAAGAAGAAAGAAGAATTCAGTACAATAAGAATAAGAAGAAAACTTTTACTAAATCAACGTTGCTGCGAATGTTGCGAAAGAGTGAGCTAAGGTTGGTTTTGAAGGCCAATTTTCTTACAGCCTCTTTGTGATTTACGCTCTTTAAAATCATTTTGTTATGCTCTCGTATTTCTTTTTCTTATTTTGTTTATTTTTTACTCTTTAAAGAACTGAATATACCATTTTTTTCTCGAATAAATCTCTTGCTTTTTTTGTAATCTTTCATCTAAAATGTAAAGATTTTGTCTGCAAAAACTTTTCTTATTTATTTTTGGTTCGTGGGGACTTCTGTCTTTACTTGAAACGAAATTATTTACAGGTGTTTTTCTTTCCTCGTGCTTAGTTTTTCTTTCTTTTTTCTTCGTTACTTCGTGACCTTTTAACAAACAAACTAAGGTTTCTATTTGAAAATTATTTTTATTTCTTGAACATTTAGTAAATAAATAAAATTACTTTTTATTTATTTATTTACTGTTCATGTACGGTCCATTGAACAAGCTTGGGGTCAAAGAATCAAACTCAAATTTCACATTCTCTCAACTCAGACTTCACATTTGACCATAGTCGAGCCGAGAGTGTAGACTGTAGACCATGGTTTTCCAGGCCGAAGCCTTGTGCTGCTAATTCTTTCAAGAAGCTCCCACTTTGTTAAGGTAATTCCGAGTGGACATTCAGGAATAAAAATAAGCAATGCCATTTTAGCAGAAACGTACTAATACGTAATATTGTATAATTTTACACCTAATCCATACAGAGTTGTAATCCATGTTGAAAGTTAAATCAGTTTTAGATTCCATGAACGTAGGTATCCACTCAAGGATTTAAATAAATACTGATTAATATAGCTTTAAAGAGGCTTATGAATTATTATTTCTATGTTTCGTTATATCCCACAGTTTCATTAATAGCCTATTGCAATTATACTATAAGATATAATTGGGTCAAAAGAGGATTTTGTCCTTATGCGTACTACACAATGGCCTCTATATATAGCCTTAAAAAGTATGGTCTGAACCAACCAGAAGGTTAATTATAATATACCTATTAGTATTTACAAAAAGTTGTATTCATTTAATATTAGAGTACCACCTTGTTTTAGGCTGTGCAAACATAAAAAAAGGCAACAACAGCAAACATAATAAAATATTCAAATTTTACAAAATAACATTCAACATTATTTCAAGTAGTGAGATAATATTTTACGTGGAAAACTGTCGAATAGTTCTAATGTCATCAATAGCGATTACGGTTTCGAAATGTAATTTGATGAATATAATCTTCTAAATATGTTGTATCATCTCTCTATTTCTCACTTTCTCATTTTCTCTCTCTCTATTTCTCACTTTCTCATTTTCTCTCTCTCTCTCTCTCTCTCTCTTTCTCTCTCTCTCTCTCTCTCTCTTTAAAGAATTGTTATTCAGACAAATGGTTTGATGGATATGTGAAAACTCAGGCTAAAATGCATAAGCATACTTCATTGAGTGGCTGACAATTGTTTTAAATATTTGAGCTAAAATTTGTAATTTAATTATATTTGAAACACCATTTATTAAAAAAAAAAATTCCAATATTTTACTTTTACATATAACGATTATTACCTCTTCCTCTATTGTTTTCTCTGGGATACCACTGCAGATTTTTAGATCATTCTCGTCGTCCCTTCTTGCTAATTGTCCCGCCAGTTCCATTGTCTCTCTGTCATGATCTTGCCAATATTGTCTTGCCCTGACCCTTTACTTACCCATTGGTTGGTTTTCTTTTCTTTCCATTCACCTTTGTGTGATTCTCATTTTTGTGATACTTTTTTTTTAATGGAAAAGATCTATAATTCATACAGTCACACTGTCTGGTTCCTCTTCTTACATTAATCGCTTTTTGGGTTTTCCTGTACTCTATAACTATGTTCCATGATTTCATTATACTTATTCTCCATTCTTAGGATTATTAGTGGTTTTTTTTTAGTCAAAGGTTTTTTCAAAACTAGTTATGACTCATAAATTTTGCAGATTTCGAAAAATAACAATATCAATATCTATATGAGAAAGTCCTGTTAGATTTATTGGACCTATTTTTACTTTTTCTCCCCTGATTGAAAAATATTTTTTGTTCACAAAAAATCCTAAACCGAGATTTCAACGGAATCATCCATTTTTTAAGTGTGCATTTGGATGTCTGCATGTCAGTTTATAGAACTGGAGAGTTGAAACTTGATACAACAATCAGTCTGTACATATAGTTGTGCTGCCTGAAAAAGCATAATTTTGAGACATCCATTTTGCTTAGTTAGCAAATATTCGTATAAAGTCGAAAAATTTTCCGTTTTCTCTGACATTTGCACCAATTATACCCATTTATATGACAAACATTTCCACCGAATTTCATTTTTATATTTGCTGTCATTTTGAAAATATTGCGCTTTGAACATTCAAAAATTTAACGCAAAATAATTTTTGTGACTTCTACATGATTTCATTAT